>KL280257.1:3025-14187 GCA_000699545.1 Podiceps cristatus | reverse complement strand
CAGCTTTTGTGGTGGCACGACCAGGCCTCTCTGTCGGGGCACGCGTGCAATTCCGGTGCAGCGCCCTGGGCAGCAGCGTGTTGCTCTTTCCCCATTCAACATCTTCGGGTTGGAGATTGCCATGGAATCATCATATTCCTTTTTCACTATTCAACCCCGACACAAATAAAGAATCCTTACCAGTTTCTGGGATGTCCCGGTGCCGTCAGTGCCAAGTGCACGCCCAGGCTAGTGTGTGGGATTTGCTTCCTGGGGTTTAATGAGTTACTGTGCATCTGCAGAGCCATCTTAACTGGCCACGTTAATAGCCCTTCCACTCTCTAAACCAAACCTGTTTGCTTTCCCTTAATATGATTTATTTAAAGAAGCAAGGGACTAAAACACAACGCAGTCAGTTTTCACAGCTCCACTGAGAGGCAGTAATTCATTAAACCAGGTTAATTCAATCATCCAGACTCATCTGTCCATAAATTAAATTTGCCCGTTCGAACACGTGCATTACCTGATCTTTTAGACTCATCACAATGTATTTATTCGGAACGTCGCTCTTACCGTTCTCACTCGCACGTAAGAGGAATCCACATTTCCACACTTTAGATACAGGATTCATAAATCAGGCACTGAGGAAGATCCAAGCCCACCCTCTGTGGTCCCACGTGAAAAGCCTGCTTTTTCAAGGGCTTGCTTTCAGGGTGGTGCCCAGGGTTTTCTGGGGAGCAGCTCTTAGCACTGTTTCTCTTGGGGGCAGGGAGGTAGGAGGTCTGGAGGGAAGAGGCAGAGCCCATTTAGAAGAGGCTGGCGTTTTGAACGCCCTACTTGCATGCACTCACCCCCTCACACCTCCTGCATATGCCGTACCTTCGTGAGGATGTCGGAGAGCAGCAGCTGCTGGTGGATTGCATCAGCGTTTCCTCTGCAACAGCATTACATTTACTCTAGGGTTTGGAAAATACTATCTTAGACCATAGGTCAGGAAATGTGTTGAGTCCCCTCTTGCGGGGTCTGATGGTCAATTAACGTCAGAGAAGATCACCAGGGGCCTGATTTTAGAAGGTGATGATCACATTTAGCTCCACCTCGTGTCATTGCAGTCCAGCTGCCCATCTTCACAGGAAGGAAGGCAATGGGCCTTGACGTGCTCCAGGAAGGTAGCGTGATTCAGTGAAAACAACACCGAATCGAGCATCTGTTCCTTGAATTTTATTCCCACCTCTGCCATTTATCTTCCAGGTGACTAGCTCAAGTCACCTAGGCTCAGTTTCTCATACCCCCTCTTCTTGGGACACAGTTCCTGAAGGTTAGCTATGGAGTAAGTGTATCGTGTATGCACACATCTGCATGGTAGCTGTCTACTTTTCCCTTCTTCTGTTGGAAATAATCTTGTTACAGCCAACCTAGCCTGAACTATTTGAAACCAATCAAAGAAGAAACACATCTCTCCATCATTGAGCAAGAGAAAAATCTGGCACAGTTTCAAGGTAAATACAGGAGCTTTATGTCTGCCCTGTTCAGAGTTACTGTAATTGTGCTGGCACCATTCCCAGAGCTGAGCTAAGGTCAGTGAGAAACCTGTAAATTAATAACTGTGGAGCTGATGTGATCTCTATCCAGAAATCATGTTGTACATTCATGAAGCTTTATAGGAGAGAAAAGTTGTGTTTCAGTTTTGCCAAGAAATGTTTAAAATTTTTCAATCTTAATATTGACAATTATCATATCTTGGACTTATTTGGAGATGTTGCACCTGATTCTGATCTCACCATCATGGCACCTCCACAAAACGGGTTAGTCTGGATTAATGACATCGGTGCTACCCAAATGGATAGGAATCAGGTGAAACTTTCTCTGAAAACAAAGGCAAGATGGACATGCTTTTCCTTTGGGGTCTTATCTTACAAAGAGACTCATCTGTCCTCCCAGTTTTATCCAGTCACAAGCAACACCCAGTCATCCTAGTTACTAATTAATATTATTGATTAATAGCTAATTGCTGTTGCCACTTGCATTATTAACATTTAGGAATTCCATTATACTACAACTTAGAAACAGAGGACCAGAAGGGGTTTTCTGGTCAGAGGAACCAGTTTCCTGCTATTGCAGGTAACAACATCAGAGTCATTCAGATACCTGTCAGTCTCTTCCTCCTTCTTCTGAAAGATTGATCCAAAGCCTCTCTTTGAAGATTACAGACCTCCAAATTTATAGGCTAAAATAATTTATTGCCAAGTTATACCTACTTGTTCTTTGGCCAAATTATTTTTCAGCTTAAAATAACTCTTCCCCTCTGATGTTTGCATTCCTGATGTATTTATAGGGCCTACTGCCATCTCCTCTTGACATTTATTTCGCTAAGTCATACGAGTCAAGCTCAACGTCTCCTGTCATTAAAGACAGACTCACGATTCTTTTTATCAGCCTGGCTTTTCTTTTCCAGCTGTTCTTTCTTGAAGATGAGAGACCAGAAGAGTGTGATTTACTCCAGATGTCTTGTGCAGTGGAATAAATACTCTCCTTTCTGTACTGTAAATGTCTGGTATATCCTGAGGTCACGTTAATCAAGGTCATATCAAATTGGTCACTCATAATCGACTATTAAGATGGGGTTCCTCTCTTTCTTCGTCCCCCCCGATTGCAAAGGCAAGTGGAAGGGAAGTCCTCACTGTAGTAAAAGGTTTTGTAAGTACGTGACCCTGCGCTGTGTACTACTATATTTTATTCTATTCCTATTACCCCACCACCATTTTCCTGTCTTCCTCTGATGATACCCCTTAAACGTTAGCAAATGTCATTAGCATGTTTCTGTCTTTCCCAATTGGCACTAACAGAAATTAAGATGAGCCTTGTCCATAGGAACCTCCACTACAAACTATATTTCAGCCTGGTAGCCCCCCTTGCAGCATGATCTCTTCTTCCCATTAGCCAGCCCTACTAGCCAGCCCTTCGTGTCTTGTGAGGATCCCTTTTCCAGCATAACTACCAATTTCCTCTGGGACACGGATCTGAAGGCTGTCCTGAACTCCCAACCTGGTAGCACTTTTTTCATCTAGAAGATTAGCCCTTTTTCCAGAGGTAGGTATAATCCACTTTGGGTAAACGCTTGCCACGTTTTCCCATGTCTTTAATTATGCTTGCAGTCAAAATGTGTTCTAAAATGTTCCATACTCTTAGGGGTCAGATGAGTGTGGCTAGCCTACATCTCCTCTCTCTTGCCTCTC
This sequence comes from Podiceps cristatus, assembly GCA_000699545.1. Classification (NCBI taxonomy): domain Eukaryota; kingdom Metazoa; phylum Chordata; class Aves; order Podicipediformes; family Podicipedidae; genus Podiceps; species Podiceps cristatus. Next base: position 10,972 of record KL280257.1, on the reverse strand, counting down.
AGCTTCTTCGGAACTGGCATGCATTTGCAGTCCTCTATTCCTGTAGTATCATCCCAAATCGGACAATTTTCTTTAACATGTTCTTTTCTGTTCAGCAAGGCAGAAATTACTCAGTCCTCAAGAAAATTTTGCTTCCCCCCCTGGGTAACTTCCCTTTCTGTGCAGTTTTCATTAGCCATCCTACCACCACCAGAGTGTTACACATATCTGTTGACAGCAGAGGAACGGGAATTACTTTAGCTGTAAGTCCACACCTAGATGATTTTCAGGCTTGCCCCATTTGGGTTTGATTTTCAACCATTCTTAATCTTTACACAAAGAGATACCAATACAGCTAACGCTACCAGGTGAATACCATGCATGGCAAAAGATGTGCCTCCAGAAGCTTATTGTTCCAAGTAGATAATAGAGAGCAAGGATATTCATCCCCATTTACACAACAAGACAAAAATCAAAACTAATCTGAGATTAATCAAAGAATTCATAATATGGTACTGCCACCCCCATCCAGACTGCCGCTCTCCCGGAAAGCTCTCCCATTTCTTGTATTGCATGATAAGCAGAACACTGACTACCTTTCGTAATTCCTCTATTGCTTAAGAACTAGCAACTACCGTGGCACTTGCAAAAAAATCAGCTCAGGTCTGCAGAAAGAGCTTTGGCTGATATCTTGACTATGCCATTAACCTCATGGTTTCATGTGCTTGAAGTCACTGCGTTCAGAAGATGATGTAAGAACAGTTTCAACCACAGCAGGTGTTTAGGACTTCATCTGCAGAAACGATGAATCAGGCTGAGAGGGAGTAAGAACTGATCCAAAGATCCAAAGGATGACAGGAGTCTGTGAATTGGATTTATTTTGCTTTCACTGCACCTGGCATGAAAAGAAAGGGCAATGAGAGGATCCAGTTAAAAAAAGTCTTCTCTGACTCACTGAATCCAGGCATTTGTTTTTGCTCCTTTTCACAGGCTTATGTGAATTCATAAACTGCAATCTGAACGGAAAGCTTCGTCAGGCAACATATGGCATTTTGTACAAAGCTGTATCTTTTCAAGCTGAACTAGACCTAGAAAAACTTTCACTAACAGTTTTTATAGCGTATTTTAACTCACACTGAAAGATGGGAAATCATCGTTTTTTCTTTGTCCTTGCTTCTGTGAACAAGTTAACCAAACTACTGATGTCACCAAAGCCGTACCGGAACGACGGGTGGTGTCTGAAGGTGACCACGCGCTCCAGAGTTCCCGAGCTAGGTCCTGGGTGGCAGAGCCTCCTCTCACTGCTGCGTGCTCGCTCAAGGAAAACGAACCCTCTCCTTGGCTTGGTAGAGTTTCGGGGTACATTTTCAGGGTACTAGAAGGCAGTAGAAACAGCAAATATCACCTTATGGTGAAGGGTCTCGTAGAGAAAAGGTAAGCTGAAGACAGGCTTCAAATATGTTGGGATAGCTCATTAGCTACCCCACTTGCTTTCAAGCAATGCACAGTGAAGATACCACATCAGAGGGCTCTTGCCGTCCTTTGTACTGTCGCTTTAGAAAGGCAGGTTTTGGTTTACGACAAAGTGATTCTACTCAGAAGCGGTTTCATGACAGTGCAGTCGAGATGATTGATCAGGATGAAAGACATGAGGTAGCAAAGGTGAGGTAGCGCACTATATTAATATTTGAGCTGCTGAGCCAGGATTTCCTAATTCCAGAAGGGCTTATCTCCTAATTCTGCCTTAATTGTAAAGAAGAATTGTAAATAAATGAATAAATAAATAAGTAAAGGTAAGATTTCTTTCCTCATTTTTACAGTCTCTGCATCCCTCTATACTAGAAAAGGCCAGGTGCAAGTCCAGCATTGGTTTTGCCCCCTTTATGCTTCCTAAAAGTTCAGATCCAAATTGATACAGAGATTGTCAAAGGTCAATCTCCTGGATATAAGGAGGAAATTCTTTACGCTGAGGGTGGTGAAACGCTGGAAGGGGTTGCCCAGAGAGGTGGTGGAGGCCCCATCCCTGGAAACATTCCAGCCCAGGTTGGACGGGGCTGTGAGCAGCCTGACCTGGGTAATGGTGTCCCTGCTCGCTGCCGGGGGGGGACTGGATGGGCTCTGGGGGTCCCTTCCAGCCCAAACCAGTCTGTGATTCTATGATTCTATGATATCCATTGCTAACAAAGGTGGGCAAAGTCTGGAAATGCAAGGTCTTTGCTCAGACTGTAGGAAGTGAATGGAGATGAGTCACAGCACTACAGGAGCATCATGCCTCCTACACTACAACTCCTCACAGTAGTTTGCGGTCACGAGAGGATTCCCATTCTGTGTTTCTGTCTTCTGCCACTCAGAGCTGGCCTACGGGCACGGCTGGAGACCCCGTAGCAGACCACGTGCCGTGTTCACCACCACACGCTGTCACCAGCCAGTGGGGCTGCTAACGGATCCAGCCTTGAAAACAAACTGTCAGGTAAGGCGTTGGGGGCAGGTGTGAGATTTCTGTGGTCTGGGATGTGGTTTATGGTTTTCAATACTCTGAAATACTACCTGAGTATCTGTCTTGGTCTTACCCGCACGCTGAGTTAGGTAACAGAGCTGAATTCTACTGAAACTTCTAGACAGCACATAAAAAGTACAGCAGCATACCAAGAATCCGTCTTTTCTCATCACTAATTTAAATTAGGTGATGGAATAACAAAGTACATAGTCCTTTTTCTAAGTATGCCTTATGCAAAATCAGAGCCAGAGCTGCAAGGAGAGTATTTGGAAATCAGGTATCTCCTGTGATTTTGAGGACAGGGAAACTTCCTTCACTCTCCATGAGGATAGGATTCCTTCTAGTGGTCCAGAGGAAGTTACACATGACAGTGACCCAAATACGGGTGAATCCCAAGGCTTTCCAAAAATGCTATCCATGGAAAGGGCAACCTTAAAGTCTCAGGAAAATCCCAGTACAGGATGGTGGTGTGTTGTATTACTTTTCATTCCTACGTAGCGTTTGCCGGACTCGAATCCAGGCTGCCTGCGGCTGTTTGACAGCGCAGGGTCTGACAGTAGATAGGACCATTTTTTGGCTTTGCCCAGCTCATTCACTGATGCGGAGCCAGAAGCAAGCACAACTCACCTAGGAGACCGTGGAGCTGAAAGGCCCCTGGGAGCCCTGGGAAGGGGCAAAGCACTTGAGGATGAAGCAGCACTTTGGCTCTTTGCATATGAGGACAGAGCGCTGCGTCTTCTAGGCCATAGGTGCTGGCCCTGGGGTCACCTAGGTGTGCGAGGGGATGCACAGGGGGTGCAGCCTTTGTTCCAGCCTGCAGAACTGCCTGGCCCCTGTCTACCTGCTTGGCCTCCCCCTCTGCTACCGCAGACTGTGCCCCAGCCACCTTATTTCCGCCTCGGTAGGACAGGGATTTGTGAGGGCCTTTGGCCAGCGCTGTTGTCTGCAGCGTGGCTCCCAGCAGTGCTGTTGCCGTGCTGACCGAGAGCCTTGGTGTACAGGAGCTGAATTCAGAGTAAGCTTAGAACTGTGCAAAGTGCATGCAAACTGGCGTAACAGCATAAAAACTGGTGCTTTGCCCTGATTAATTTTTTTCAAAGCCCAGATTCCTCCACCGCTTCACACCTCCTATTGTCACTGGCACTGATGGGAAGCGAAAATAAATCGGCACCTTTCTGATTTGGTAACGCTTTGTCGTGGCTTTGCATTGGCACAAAAAGCAAGTACACGTTGCAAAGCTGCCGGTTCCCCTGCCTGAAGGCAGATGAATTTCACAGCTTTGCCTGCTTGGCAAAACAGACCTAAAAGTGCCGTGAGGCCACAGGTTTCTTTACACTACAAAGAACAAGTGATGTTCTTGAAAAAACATGGTGAAACAGTCATTGACCTTAATTCCTTTCCAACATCAATTCATTTTTCTCTCAGTTTAACATTGAAAACAAAGCTGTAACTCAACCATTGACCGTGGAATTCATCCCAGAGGAAATGCAAGGACCACCAGCAATGTGGACCAGGTGTGAATTATAAATAGCACCAGCATGAGGACTTCGGTGTCCCAAGGGCATTAATCCCACAGCCAACGCTATTCCCTTTATATTTTTCTTTTAAGCCTGCCATCCTCTTGCTGAGGATTTCTACCACACCGAGCACTGTGATAGCCCTAAACTGAATGAAACCTCTATAGTGGTACTACCGTTGTAACAATGTTGGGGGTTGTACCTGCCAGTTCTGAAGTAAAAATTGCCACCTGGCAGCTGTAGGGCAGCTTTAGACTTGTCTCGTAGAGCGGGACAGGGTGCCATAGCCTGGAAGAGCTGATGCGTGCCGACGGCATCCTTGAGCTTTCCAAAAACAGGAAATAGTTTGACCCAAAAGAAACTGAGAAAGGCAGATGGCCTTGAAGAGAGACAGAAAACAATAATCTCTATTTTATACACAGGCATTTCAAGTTACCATTGATTCATTTTGAGTCAGGAATGATATAAATAAGGGAATGTAAACATGCTTCTCTGTCTCTCAGTGGTTTTTTTCAGATAAGAAATGGCAGATGAAGTTACTAAGCCACTATTGATCGTATTTGAGAAGTCGTATCAGTCCAGTGACGTTCCCACTGATAGGAAAAAGGGGAAACGTAACACCCATTTATAAGAAGGAAAAAAAAGGAAGAGCCGGGGAACTACAGGTGAGTCAGTCTGACCTCTGAGCCTGGCAAGATCATGGAGGCTTTGAGCACCCTGGTCTAGCGGGTGCTGTCCCTGCCCATGGCAGGGGGGCTGGAACTAGATGGTCTTTAGGTCCCTTCCAACCCAAACCACTCTGTGATTCTGTGGAGTTAAACTAGTGTTAAAAATACATTTCCTTCTCATTCTCCTTAAAAGTCAGTGGAAATACAGGTGTGCAGCATTCAGCTATGTATTCAGGGTTCACTGGCTCCTGGGCTGTGGAAGGCTGATTTTCCAGGTGCAGTTCACAACTTTCTTTTCTAGAGAATTGAGCAGCTGGAGGTATGCCTACAGCTGGTTGCATAGGACACTTCTTTCTCCTTTGAGATACTTCGAACACATCCAGCCCCTGGCAACCTAGAGACTGAAATATAAAGATTGGGGGAAAATAAATGAATAAATAAATAACCAAACCATGGGTGTGATCCCAAACCTATTGGAGCTAAAGGAAGTGATTTCAGATCAGATCCGCGGGGAGACCTGACTGCGGCCTGTCAGTGCCTAAAGGGGCCTATGGGAAACGTGGGGAAAGTCTTTTCAGTAGGGACAGCGGTGACAGGACGAGGGGTGATGGTTTAAACTGAAACAGGGGAGGTTTAGGCTGGATATAAGGAGGAAATTCTTTACGCTGAGGGTGGTGAAGCACTGGCAGGGGTTGCCCAGAGAGGTGGTGGAGGCCCCATCCCTGGAAACATTCCAGCCCAGGTTGGACGGGGCTGTGAGCAGCCTGACCTGGGTAATGGTGTCCCTGCTCACCGCAGGGGACTGGATGGGCTCTGGGGTTCCCTTCCAGCCCAAAACATGCTGTGATTCTATGATCTAGCCTACAAAGAGGTGCCAAACTAACTTCAAGCTATCGGGCTTTCCAAAACTACCACCTCCACAAAGAATGTATTTATAAAATGTTGTTGTGTTGACTGACAACTGTTGCGATAAATCCTGGTCAGTGATCAGTAACACAAAATCCTTGTTCCAGCAGCATGCTGGGCTGCAGCAAGAGTTCAGTGAAACTGTTGCCTGCTGCACACAGTAAGTACAGGATCTTAAAACATAGAGTGAAAAACCTTGTTTGCCACCGAGTCAACATCCCGGCAGATCCTGTACCACACCACACGCCTTCTCGTTTGTGATCACACGCTTGAATTGCTTCCTCATCAGTTATACAGCAGCTATCTAGGAAATATGTTCTGGGAGTATCCTAGTACTTGGAAGCACAACTTTCTGATATGCCTGTTTTTTAACCAAGATGTTAGGCAGACATCTTAGCTGCTGAGAAAGAGAGGCCTCTGGAACCATGCTAGCCTGCTGCTCAGTCTGGAAGCCCTCCTGGTGTATGATATAGGGCACGGCCAAGTCCCAGACACGTGGAAGCCAGGGCTGCTTGTTCTGAAGGCGCACTCTTCATAGATGTGATGGACAGGACCAGGGTGCAGCAGGGACCGGGCGCTTGGGGACTTGGACAGCTGATCAGAATAGCCAGGGACTAGGGCTAATGACAAAGCTCTGCCTGCATGGGGAGATAAAGGAGAGAAAATAAATACAAAGCAGGAATCAATCCGAGGATATTTCAACCCTAGTCCCTGCAAAGTCACGGGTAAGGAAAGACTTTGGAGTAGGAACCGTCTTCAGCTTAGACATAGAAATGTCTGAGTACCTTTCATCCAGCAAATTCATAATGCTGTTTATGCAGGAACTTCATATCATCTTTCCTGCTGCAGCACAGCATCTGCTTGAGCCTGACAGTTTAAAATACCTCTGCCACATGGAGAGGGGCAGGTGACACAGTACAGACATGCAGACCTCAGCTCGGCCCTCTGATAGGTGCCGTCATACTGCAGTACGGCTTGTGAAGTCAACAGCTACGGCAGCTTCTGGAAAAAGGCATGCCAGCCAGAGGGTGGGCCTGCCTGCATAGTCACCGCACCTGGCATTACACCTTATGTTACCATCTAGACTACCTACAAGTATCAACCCATCTATGGATGGAGCTGCTCAAGGGTCTGGGACAGCCCTGAGGAACTGTGGGCTCGGGACGGGGCAAGCTGCTCGCTCCTGTACCAAAGCCAGCCAGATGACGTCTCAGCACAAGGTGCAATATTTGTGTCAACAAGGGGATCATTAATACCAGTGTTAGCAGGCTTCAGATGCAACCCCTTTCTTGGAGCGATGCAAAGGGAGTAAGGAGGTATTTTTGTCGAGCCTAAGCCCCTGCTCTGCCTGCGGCATAGAGGCGGTGGGAAGTGCGTGCGGACGGGAAGGTCTCTGCTCTCTAAGCCTGCCTGGCCCCTTGCCCGAGCTTCAAATGCAGCCTGCAAAGAGAGACAATTTGATGGATATTGTATGGGTGCTGGAGGGAAGAGAAGCCAAGGAAGTGAGGGATCTGCCTGTCAGCTGATCTATTTCCTCAGATTTTTAATGCAAACCCTTCATTTCTGTAAATATACTCTGCGTGCTGCTATAGATAGGGTATGGTTGTCAGTGTGATACTGTGAGAAAAGGGTGCAATCCTTGAACCAAAACTGATGAATTTTTCATCTACGGACCACATTCCTTTTACGTGGGAATAACATCCATGTGATTCATTTGTTGAGCTGTTGACTTCACAATTCATTTATTTCTGCAAACAGGTAATAAATTACACATCAGCATAGTAATCCCCATTTATCCTGTTCTTTGACCTCCTCTGCGATATACCTATTGAGTCTTCTCTACTTGCACTGCTTTTATCTTTACCAGGTGCCTTAAGCCCTCTGAAATTTCATCATTGATTCTCGACAACTGCAGCGATTAAACCGAAGCCTGAATCATCCCCATTAATAAAAACTCACTGCTTGCCTTTTCTGCAAATCAGATTTCAACAGCATTCCTCTCCTCTTCCCCCCATCTGGCTCTGACCAAAAAAAATATGCAGGACCATTTGCCAGGGTTAATTTTTAATAGTGTCCTCACTGCCGCAGCAAATGAAATCATTTATTATCCAGCAGGCAGCATGCTAACATGCTAGGCAATAACAAATGCTAAAGGAGGTGACTCAGGAATAAGCAATCAGGCAGAGTTTTACATTCCCACCTGCCGGATGGCTCAGCACAAAGGGCCGAGCACGGTGTTTTGGTTTACCCTACGCTTGCGTCTTCATCCGAGGGACACCTGGATTCAAGCCACGCGGCCAGCCGGGTTTATTTGTTTCGTAGTCATGTGTGAAGCATGTACAGAAACAGAGCCTGTGTGGCCAGCCCTCCCCCCTGCCTG
>KL280256.1:8963-24363 GCA_000699545.1 Podiceps cristatus | reverse complement strand
CAACCCAAAACATTCTATGATTCTAAGTAACAATGTTCAAGCCCAAACCCCTGTTGCTATAGTCAATCCTGTGGACTAGGCACTAGGAGAGATGCAGCAAGTCAAACTTAAGCACAGTGGTCATCATCTTATTTAATACTGCGCTTTCCTCCTACAGTGACAGCTTTTCATAGTGCTAAACAGATTCACTTCACTGAGTATCAGCAATGCAGAACAGCATCTTCAACGCTGATTTTTACGTGTGACACATCACAGTGCTTTTATCACATTCAGCTACTTAGCAGAAGGATGCAATTCTGTCATAGCTAAAGACCCTTCCCAAAAGAGCAGAATTCCTTCCAACCAGCAAAGCCAAACCAAGCTTGGAGACCTGATCAACAAGAATGTAGAAAGCTTTTCTGTGCTGGTGAATTAATTTCTTGCTTACTAGTTCTCTCACTGCAAGTAGACTTCCTGAGATGGATTTCAAGGGCATAGATTTTCACGAAACATGAAACAAATAACTTGAGATTTTGGTTTTGCCTCCAAAACACAAGACAACTATCTGCCATTCTTATGGTTAAAAAAGCAAATAAAACATGTATCTGCACACGTCACACATAGTTTTCCCAAAAATCTGTTACATATCCACATCAGGTTTGTACCTATGACAATCTACAGCGCTCAATCTGATGTTAAATTCCAATAATAATGAAGAAAATGTGTGTGTGTGTGTGTGGGGGGAGAACTCTCATGTAAGTAGCTCATCTTTCAAGTTTAAAGTTGTCATAAATTTATAGCTACAGCAGCCAATTTATGGACAGGAAAATGGAAAATCAGTGGTTCACCATCAGATAAAGCCAGCATCTTTTGTCAGAGCAACTGGCAGATAAACTGAAATCAAGGCATTGGATCCAAACCTTTACTTTGAATAATACAGAGTAGAAAACTGATTAATATTAATTATACCTTGCAAAAACAGCTTTAGGAAATTAAAATTGGAAATTCAGACTCACAGAAATAAATCAGTGAGTTATCAGGGAAGTTGCTTCAGAGCTTCCAAACCATTCAGAGCGCAGAGCTGATCCCACAAAAAGCTGTTTCATTTTCACTGCCTGCCTCCTACCCTCTGCATTTTTAAAGCAACTACAAAGCTCCCAATGCAACAACTCCTTCATGCTGAATTTCAACTCACGCTTATGCCAGCATGAAAACCCAATAGTCGGTTGCCAATTATTCTTGCAAGAATTTTACCCACAAAGAAAATTAAAACATGCTGAAATATGAAGTTCACTGCAAGACAGCAGACATTTAGTGCCAAATACTGCCTTAAAAACACCAACGGCCATTTGCAATACCACTGTGTATCTCCAGATATCAAATTAGCACACAGCAACGAGACTGAAGCCAATGCAGTCCTATAAAAGAAAATTAATTTTCTCAGAAACAGGCTTCATTGAAGAAGAACAGAATGCTGAGAAGGGAGGGGATTTTGTATCTGTACCATAAATATCCACAAAGGGAGAAACTGATTGACTATCTTAGCCATGCAAATGTTTTTGTACTTAGACATAAGCAGAATATCTGCTGAGTGTGCTGTTAATGAAGCGACCAAACTAAAAATAAGAAGCACATCCAAACCCAAGCCAAGTTTCCCATGGGACAGTTGAGTTTTCCACTTTGGATTAGGTTTGCTTTAAACTAGAAAAGAATTCTCAAGAAATATTTGGGGGGAGCAGAATCCCTCTCCTTTTTATAGAATCATAGAATTATTTAGGTTATAAGAGACCTTCAAAGATCATCTCGTCCAACCCCTCCAGCCATGGGCTGGGACATCTTTCGCTAGGTAACATTGCTCAAAGCTATAGGGATTACTCTATACTATATGAATCCAGTTTGCTAAAAAAGCAAAGGACATTCAACAAGTTTATTTCATCACCCTTCACTCCTGACTTCCAGGTGACATGACATAAGGACAGCTCAGCCTGACCTCAACAGCCTACACTATGAAAGAGACTACCGTTGAATTTCATAGCAGTAGCAGAATTAATCCTCTCTTGCTGGTTATTCTCTTCAGAATATCAAGTGAAACATGTTGGAAAAGCATTAGGTTTGGCTCCTGCAAAGAAAACCAAAACCAAAGCCCCCGTCTCCCACTGTAGGTGGGAGGTTGTATGTGCACACAACCTACAAACTTTACTCCCACTTCAGAACAAAACCTGGCATATTAAAGAGCATGCCAAGATTCAGGATCTCATCAGATGTTGCAAGGAGCACTGCACTTTGGATTCAACTGATTAAATCCACAAGCATTCAGATATTGCTTCTTGAACAAGCAGAGGTCCCCGTCACTTCAGTGGAAGTTTACCAGAGTGGAAAAAAGGCCATGGGTTTTAAAAGTTGGACATCAGTAACGCAGACACTCACGGCCTTCATCAGGAACTGTAAACAAAAGCATGCCAACTGTAACATCATATACTACCTGACCTGTAAACAACCTGGGCCCAAGAGACCCCATGAAGCCCTGCACTGTTGCAATCATGCGGCTTCTGATGCCAGATCCAGTTTCTGATGCTAGAAATGACGAGTGCTTGTAGTGGGTGACCCTCTGTTCAGGGGCACTGAAGCACCCATCTGCTGACCCGACAAGGAGGCACGTGAGGTATGCTGCCTGCCAGGAGCTAAGGTCCAAGAGGGTGCCACAAATCGTCCGGAGCACAGACTACTACCTGCTGCTACTCTTTGATGTGGGCACAAACAACACTGCAAGCCGGAAGCTGGGCAAAGTCAAGGAAGACTTTAAAGCCCTGGGAGAGCAAATGAAAAATATTGGTGCTCAACTTATCTTTTCCTTCATTTTACTAGTGGGAAGAAAGTGGGCTGCCAGAAATAGCCATATAATGCGTATCAACTCCTGGCTTCATGGCTGGTGCCATTGTCAGGGTTTTGACTTTTATAAAAATGGGACATTCTTTGGTGACTATAACCTGTTAGGGAGGGATGGGATCCACGTGCCTAAAAGGGGCGAGGGAATCTTTGGCAGCAGGCTAGCCAACTTGGTGATGTGGGCTTTAAACTGAAGGACTTGGGGGACAGGGTCCAAAGTGGCAACTCTCATGCCATCACATCTAACTGTGGAATAAGCCAGACCAACCTGCGCAGTGAAAAAAGTTCCTTAACTGCCTTCCAAGGTGAGAATCGGAAGGCAAACCACCCTAAGGGTGTGTGTGGCTATGGTGGATCCTCTTGCACCCCTCCAGGGAAACCTGCACACTCAACTACCTCTCTGAAATGCCTGTACAACAATGCACACAGCATGGGGAACAAACAGGAAGAACTAGAGATCTACGTGTGGTCACAGGGCCACGATCTCATTGCAATCACAGAGACATGGTGGGATGGCTCACATGACTGGAATGCTGTCGTGGATGGCTATGCACTTTTTAGGAAAGACAGATAAGCAAGGCCTCGTTCCAGAGGTCATCTCTAAGCATGTAGAAGAAGGTGATTAGGAGTAGTCAACATGGATTCACCAAGGGGAAATCATAATTGACCACTCTAATAGCCTTCTATGATGGCAAGGCTGGCTGGGGGAAAGGGAGGGCAGGGGAGAGCAGTGGACGTTGTCTATCTTGACTTCAGCAAGGCTTTTGACACTGTCTCCCACAATATCCTCATAGGTAAATTCAGGAAGTGTGGATCAGATGAGTGGACAGCGAGGTGGATTAAGAACTGAATGGCAGAGCTCAGAGGGTTGTAATCAGCAGCACGGAGTCAGCCTGCAGCTAGTGGTGCTCCTCAGGGGTCAGTACTGGGCCCAGTCTTGTTCAATTTATTCATCAATGACCTAGATGAAGGGACAGAGTGTACCTTCAGCAAGTTTGCCGATGATACAAAACTGGAAGGACTGGCTGATACCCCAGAAGGCCATGCTGCCATTCTGGCTGGAGTTCTGGGCAGAGAGGAACCTCAAGAGTTTCAACAAGGGCAAGCGCAGGGTTCTGCACCTGGGGAGGAATAACTGCATGCACCAGTACAGATTAGAGGCTGACCTGCTGGAAAACAGCTCTGCAGAGAAGGACCTGGGAGTCCTGGTAGATGACAAACTAACCATGAGCCAGCAATGTGCCCTTGCAGCTAGGAAGGCCAGCGGCATCCTAGGGTGCATTAAGGTAAGTGCGGCCAGCAGGTCAAGGGAGGTTATCCTCTCTCTCTACTCTGCACTAGCGAGGCTGCATCTGGACTATTGTGTCCAGTTCTGGGCTCCCCAATTCAGGAAAGATGAGGAATTACTGGTGAGAGTCCAGTGGAGGGCCACAAAGATGATTAGAGGACTAGAGCATCTCTCCTATGGGGAAAGGCTGAGGGAGCTGGGGCTATTTAACCTGAAGAAGGGAAGACTGAGAGGGGACCTTCAATGCTTGTATGTTAAAGGTGAGTGTCAAGAGGATGGAGCCAGACTCTTTTCAGTGGTGCCCAACGACAGGACAAGGGGCAACAGGCACAAACTGGAACACAGGAAGTTCTGCCTGAATATGAGAAAAAAAAATCTTTACTCTGAGGGTGACAGACCCCTGGCACAGGCTGCCCAGAGAGGTTGTGGAGTCTCCTTCTCTGGAGATATTCAACACCTGCCTGACACAGTCCTGTACAACCTGCTCTGAGTGAACCTGCTGTAGCAGGGAGGTTGGACTAGATGATCTCCAGAGGTCACATCTAAACCCTACCACTCTGTGATTCATTGCAGCTTGCTCATCCACCCCAGCATTTCACCTATCTCCTGTAAACTAAGGTCCATTCACAAATCCTTCAGAGAATATCTGATGGGGTTTCTTTTCAGGTCTTAGTCTGACAAGCACAATATTGTCAGTTCATCCCCAAAGGAGCTTAGTTACTTGCTGCAACACTGGGGAAAGAAAGGGAAGAGAACAAAAATGTGTACTGACCTCGTGCATCGAAGAATTCATCATCGGAGCTCTCCACAGAATCTTTGAAGACATTCTGCATGTGCCACTGAGAACCACTGAACTGGCGCAGGCCAGCTAGAAATACAAAGAGACTCACATTAACTCAAGGGAATGCTCATCTCTGCACCAGGCTTGAAGAAAAAAAACACATTAACAAAGAGTCTGTGTAGGTGGCTCAGAAGGATCATTTTGGTCAGCGCATGTACTTTAATCTCAACAGATTTCTCAGGATGGCAAAAAATATTACACCTCTCGCTTCCACCTAACAAAAGTGATTAAAACAAGTTCCTGTTAAAGATAAGTCTGCATCACATTCAGCAAATGCAGTGACTTGAAAAGATAAATTCTTCCCTGTTGAATTCACCAGACTATTCAATTCCAACACTCAAACTGTGCATTGTTTCCAAGACATGAAGCAGAGTACACTGTGCAGCAGTATCTACCAAACATCGTACTTCTGTGGGTCTGATGTGCTCTGCTTTTGCATACCAGAACTGAACTAGAAATCAGAATTAAAGGATCCAGAATGCAAGCTATTTATCCAGGAAGTCTCCTGGCACACGTAAAAAAAAATTTAAAAAAAAAAAAAAAAAATTATCAATTGTTTCATTCCAGAAATTTTCAACTGAATAACTGAATTGTGAAAATAATCTCATCTTTTCTTAAAATTTATTTTCTTAGGGACTGTATTCATTACTTGACATTTTGGCTGCCAAACACAGATTAATTTGGAGCACAAAAAAAGCCAAGAAGATAGACCCTCAGTCATTCAAGAAACCAAGTATCCTCAGCTTCCGTCTAATAGGACCCACAGTCTTCACATGTCAGTAGAAAGGCTAAAGCCAAGCTCCATGGATCACCAGGTTACAGGAAAAGCAATAGCACATTTCCATGGGTAGTTGCTAATCTTTAACAGTTCTCTAAAGCAATGGGGTTTTCAGTTGTCAGTAAGCATTAGCAAGTCATTACTGCACTTACTGTGGACTTTGTTTTCACAATACCCTCATGAACACAAACATTTTCTTCCCCTTATATTAGAAATGACAGCCACCTTGGTGGTTTCAGCATTTAAAACATCTACAATTATACACCACATATAATTATCAACAACTTGTTTCCAGCTCAACTTTTCTCCTTCGGACTCTTCCATATTGCCACCATGGCTCCCAGATATCACAGCATGTTAATTTATGGTGGCTCCAATGGAATTTCAAGGTCTAATTTGCAAGTTGAGGTAGTAATTTCCTATGGAGCAAAATGAAAAAAACCAGGCCGTGGAGGACCCCACACCAGAGCAGGTGGATGCCTGAAGGAAGCTGTGACCCCATGGGAAGCCTGCACTGGAGCAGGCTCCTGGCAGGACCTATGGACCCATGGAGAGAGAATGGAGCCCATGCTGGAGCAGGCTTGCTGGCAGGACTTGTGACCCCACGGGGGACCCACACCAGAGCAGTCCGTTCCTGCAGGACTGCACCCCATGGGAAGGACCCACACTGGAGCAGTTCATGAAGAACTGCAGCCCATGGGAAGGGCTCATGTTGGAGAGGCCTGTGGAGGACTGTCTCCCGTGGGAGGGACCCCATGCTGAAGCAGGGGAAGTGTGAGGAGTCCTTCCCCTGAGGAGGAAGGAGCGGCACAGACAACTCCCATTCACCATGCCCTATGCCGCTGGGTGGGAGGAGGGAGAGAAATTGGGAGTGAAGTTGAGCCTGGGGAAGAAGGGAAGGGTGGGAGGAAGGTGTTTTTAAGATTAATTTTTTATTTCTCATTATCCTACTCTGACTTGATTGGCAATAAATTAATTTTTCCCCAAGTGGAGTCTTTTTTGCCCGTGATGGTAATTCCCTGTCCTTATCTTGACCCATGAGCCCTTCATTATATCTTCACTCCCTTGTCCAGCTGAGGATGGAGTGATAGAGTGGCTTTGGTGAGCACTTGGCATCCAGCCAGGGTCAATCCACCAACACAAAGCCAGTTCACTAATAATAATTACAGAATACTGTTGCTTGTATCTAAATCCCCACATGGTGCAGAAAATTGTTTGCTACTGAAGCCATGTTTGACAGTCTCTAATATTAGAGAGAGAATGCTCAAAAAACTTAAGTATGTTTCTTCTAACTGTGGCAGTAGTACTAATAGGTGCTCATTTGACATTTTCACCTTTTATTTTTACCTCTATTTTTATATCTGTTTAAGAAAATCCCTGCAACAATGCAATGTTTTTAAAGGCTGCAATTTTTTAAACCATCACACCAATACAGAAAAGTCATTTCAGGCTTTTACTTAACATAGTAATGTGCATATTTAAATTGTTTGTTAAAAAATACCTCTGCGAAAGCATGGTTTGCAAGTTACCAGGTTGATACACAGAAGATGAGTCTCTGTTGAAAGGCATTTAACAACTATTTGCACAAGACACTCCAAGTCACATTCACAGGAACATACCTTCTCCACTGCAATTACAAGAAATTGTCCCATTGGTAAAGTCAACTTGAGACCTCAGATTCATCTGTCTCAGCCTTAGGCAGGCAACTGTGAGGCACACTAGAATTTCAGTAGTCCTTGACAGTAAAGACAGCAGAGGAAAGTTATCACACTTCAGAAAACTACCTCTTTCTTGACATCTAGCCTCATAAATTAGGCTGCAGATATCCAGGCTTGGATTGGATTGACTGTGTATGATCATTATTAGGAAGACAATCACGATATTCTTATCTTGCAGCATGTACAGCAATACACAGCACCTCCTCCAAAGCAGAGACTGTTTTATGTATTCTGTGTTTCCTACCACTTCATATAATGTGATCTCAGTCTAGGATTATAAATTCCTGGTTACTGTAACAAATCAAAGAACAGAAATCCCATAGACTAGGTAAAAAACAATGCACAGGGAAGAGTAACAAAACAAAAAGGCAATTCTAATTCATTACTTGCGATTATGTTTAAAGCCATGCTAGGCTTAGGAAAAAAGAAAACAAAACAAACACCACAGAAACCAAATACCATCAGGCACTAAGATCACACTTGCTACTGTATTTTTTTTCATCAAGCATCCACTTGAAAAACTCTCCAATTATGCATTCACCTGATACAATAAGTATGATTCACTGAAGACTCATTCCTCATTACAATTATCATTCATTTGTTATGATTCATGGATACATTAAAACAACTGTTTAAAGACTTTGTAACAGCCACTACTTTTCTTCAACTCCCAGTTTTCTTAAAAATATAGATAAATGTGTACTCATTTTAAGAGAAAAAGAAGATTCTCACCCTGAGCTGTTTCCACACCAAAATAAGGAACAATAAAGCCGAGGCAGACAATTATGCACACACAGGTGTTGGCAAGCATGCAGATAAGAAGCACTGTGACATGAAGTGTCCTACAGAGACAGTTCTTAACTGCATGCCCCAAGCTCACAATGCTTAATTGCATAAATGGCAGCAAAGGGCATCGAACTTTATTGGAAAGGGAGCAATCTACAAACTCTGTAAAAGCAAGGGTAGTGGAGGAAGCATAAGCAAGAGAAGATATGCTGGTGGGAAAAAAGGCACTGGAGATGAAGGAAGGTAAGGACAAGTACAGATCTGTGTATGAAAAGCTCTGCATGCTTTGGCTAGGTCACACAATGTAGCCCAGTAGCAACTGGGTAGATAGATCTGAGATTTACAATGCAGAACTCTTGCCCAAGCAAGCAGATAGTGCTCCTCGAGCACCTTTAAAAAACTCCCATTTAAATCTTTCCTCATTACCTCAGTGTCCAGCAGATCAGATCTTTAGCTCATATGGTAGCAACCCCAAGAAACCAACATGTCTACGTTAATTTGTCCATTTGAATAAAGAAAAGGTGATGCATAACGTTTTAAAACCCTCTTTATTCTAGGAAAAGCATATACCTGCAAGTGACAAAAAAAAAAATTAAATATAATAATGAAAAACACTATCCTATTGCAGTGGCCCCTGCAGATTTTCACACTGCACTTTACTTTGGCTTTTAGTGTTTACTATGAACAAAGAAAACTCTAAGAGTTCCAAGACAGATTATTCTAAAACTCTAACAAGTTATATAGAAGTTTTATTTATTAAAAATTAAAATGTTGAAATAGGACACAACTGCTTTGAGTTTAGAGTACTTTGATTTGAAAATATTGAAAAGTTGACCTTCCTATCTAACATTCTAATTGAATCTTACCAGTTAATAGGAAGTACTAGAAGGTCTATTTTATGAACAGGCACTCCCAGGCACAAACAAAGAAAGCAGATGGATTCAAGTCTCATTTTTCTCACTGAACATCCTTCCTATACAGTTGCCTGATGATGAAAGGCTAAGGGAACAAAGCTTGTTCAACCTGGAATGAGGAGGCTTCAGGGAGAGCAGATAGCAGCCCATCAGTGCCTGTGAAGAAAGTGTCATGGAGGCAGAGCAAGATTCTTCACAGTGGTGCAGGATGGGTGTAAGAAGAAACAAGTTTCATCCTGTGGTTTTCCTTAAACACTTCCCCAGAAGAAAAGTCATTCTTTGCAAGCAGCTGCCCAGAGTTGCACAATCTTCATCCTTTGAAATTTTCAAGGCCCAGCTGGATAGAGCCCTGAATAACCCTATCCACTCCCATAGTTGACCCTGCTTTGAGCAAGAGGTTGGACTAGAAACCTCCTGAGGTCCCTTCCAATCTGAACTGTCCTGTAATCCTAAATCAGAAGCGGGGGGGGGGCAAGTAATGGAAACATCTATAGATGCACTGAAGCAAAGTTCATGGCAATGATTACATTAATTCACAGAGTACTGGCAGGAAATGTTTCTGCCCTAAGAGCAGACAGCAGGTAGCATGAAAAATTGGCATTTTGGCATTGGCTAAACTACCAGGACAATAGGGCAACCTCCAAGTTGAGATCTTAAGACTGTGAAGTGTAGTTAGAACCAGGCTGGCTCTATTTCATTAGTAAGCTCATAGCAACCAGCCAAGATTGTGCCAGGCTCTGCAAAAACACAGATCAGCAGACATCCAGTTACCCTGCAGAACACGCAATTTAAACACTTAATTTGGAAGAGAAGCAAATTTCCCCAACATTCAGAATTGAGTAGGGAGGGTCTGAAGGTTTGATTCAGGGCTATTCTTTCAAATGTATTTAGTTATGCATTTTTAAATACAGTTGTCTATTCTGAACGGATGATTCATTTTGAAAATGATCAGGCTTGATTCTGGGAAACAGAAGAGATGGATTCCATTCCCAACCCACTCCAGCCTCCTTTTTCACCTCATGCAAAACCAAGGCTATTTTTTCCAGAAGCAGCACTAATACCTATACAATAGAGGCACAATGAAGAAGTGCAATTGTTAGATCTTGGTATTACATTTTAACCTCATAATCCATTTTAATCCATAACCCATATTCTGTGAAAGCATTTTCTTCCCTCCTTTTTAAAGTTAATGGAAATTAAAGGGTTTCTAAGCATTAGAGATGTTATAATCAAATTCTCATTCAGTTTTTCATTTCTCTATTTTCGCTGAAGATTAAACACACAGCAGATGAATCTGTAATCTCATCAGAAGTGCTTTATCTTCACTGTGCGGAACCCCTTAGGACACAAAATGACTTCCTAAGCCATGCAAAGATCATCAGCCAGGTTCTTCTGATTGATTGTTTTAGGGTTCATTTTGATTTGGTTTTACCAGTCAGGTTTAAAGTGGGTTCTCTGAAATACAGGTACCAGCTACCTGGATCAGGAGTACTATGCTACAACCATTTGCACTTTCTATTGCACTTTCAGACAGGGCTACACTGCAGTAGAAGACACAAAGACAAAACCAGAAATGAAAGAAAACTTGCAAACTCAAAAGTGACAATCACTGTTTTGGGTCAATCTCAACATGGGCAGACAGCAGACTATTATGCCTTATCTTGTACATAAATGCATTTACTTAACCAGTAAATTCCTAAAATAAGAATTCCTGTTTTAGCTCTACCAGGCTAATTCCGCCTTTTCAAACTGCCTAGGCTCCACATCATATATCCAAAAAAAGCATTTAACTGTATTGTTACAGACTACTCTTCTAATGAATCAAGTAATTAATATCTTATGCGGCTGGATAAAGGAGTTAAATCACAGAAGTGAGGAAGGTACAATAGGGACACACTGGGCATAGGGGACAGCATGTCCAAACAGAACAACCATCTTTAGATCACACAGTTGATGTCTTTACCCTTTTATAATAATAAAGGTGAATACAAAACGCCAGCTTTTAACACAGCCTTTGAAAACTGAAGTTGAAAAAACCTACAAGCAGTTTCTGTCCTTTCCCTCCAAGGGTCCTTATAAGAGAACCAGCATTTTCTTCAGTAATCTTACTGATAATGTTTTAAAGCTAACACTTTGGTTTGGTTTTCAGTGACAAAAGCCGCAACACAGTTTGAAAAAGATATACTGTACCTTTGGGGCTTTTCCCCATACTTCTAACCTATGGAAATTCAAAATTGGGCTGATAGCTGCTGCCTTGCAAATCAAGCTCTTACAGACACATGCCTGAGGAGAAAGGATGCTCTTTGCATGACAGTTAAGAGTTGAAATGCAGCCAGGGCATATAAAAGACAGATAGAAAACACTAAATCAGGATAGAACTGTTCTGAAGATCTCAAAGACTCAAATAAAAGCTCTACTGCTCTACTGCTAACAGACTCCAACATAGGTCACAGACACTTTATGCCCAACACAACCTTATGCCTTTCCAAGGAGGGCAAAAGATCATCACAGGCTTCAATCCTAATACAGTGGTGGGGTTAGTCTTCACAACCAAAATCCTGACAGAAGACTCCTCTTTAAACAGTAAACTAAATACACATGTAGATTTACACCTTACAAATGCAGAGGGCAACAACTGTAACTCCTCTCCATTCTAGTGCTCTACCTTTTCCCACCTGCAGCATTAAATGAGGCCAACAGCACCAAAACTGTTTTCTGGCATAGCTTCACTGTGCAGGAATCCATCTGTACAGATGAAGTCAGCATATGAAATGAGATTAAGTGTCTGCCTCCAAGATCAGCAACAATAACAAAGCCATAGCCCTGTATCAGCCTCTTGTAAATAACTCTGGCCATTCCTTCAGGTGTTTAAACAATGACTGAGAAAACTGGCTACAGCATCACTTCACAGGAAAATCCCTAGAGAAGCTGACTATAGACAGTTGGGCCATTAGACAACTCTTGGAAAAGATCTTATTAATCCCTATTCTCCTATCTCAAAGCAAAAACTCATTCTCATGCCCTTCTACTGTCAAGGGATGTCAAATACCATACATGTGCCAGAAACGGCAAAATGCCTTCCTTTACATGAGTCATGCTGAGAAGCACCAAAGGAAGACAAAAGACTTTGAACTCTCGTTTCTTACTCATTAGAGTGGCAATTAAAACAAAAACAAAGTAGAAAACAAAAACTAAAAAACCTCACCTCATTCGCACTCATTGGGTAGTACAGGTTCTAACACAATGCTTATAAAAATGCTGTCTCCGTAAAATGGAAAAGAATTACCTTGAAACAGTAAGACAACAAAAACATGAGCATCAAGACATTGAAAGGGAAGGTATCCCAGGGAATAATTTTCTTCCTGTAACACTAGTATCAGCTGAAGCCAGGCTATTCTCCAGAAAAATAAAACTGCTTTCCAGGTTTCAAAACATGCAGAAAAACACAAAGTATGGGGTAACACCAGTTTTACTATAACACCAAGGTCTTAGTTCTCACAAAGAGAGTCTGCCTCACTGCATCAAGCATCATGAAATGAGTATAAAGATGTGTCTGCAACAACCTTAAAGCTTTTTTTTTTTTTTTTTTTTTTTTGGGGAGCAGCTCAGTGTTCTCATTCTTGGTAACACAAGCATCCTATCAGCTTCTGCACTATAAAAAGTGTGCTTATGCAGCATGCTTCAAGTGACAAATCTATTCCCATATCTATAGACAGGCAGATATCCCTTCAGCATGACAATGCTTTCTGACTGTATATACCCTCTGCTTCGGTAGCACTGTTACCAGGGCTCTTAAGCCAGGGTTTGGGTTTAGCTCACATTTTCATATCCAAATTAAGAGATGCTTAAGCACTTGACCTATCTCAGTAATTAGGTCTAAGTTATTTTGACAAGACCATAAAATGAGATGTAAGGCTCTCCTTAGCTTCCCTCAGTTCAGGTTACCATCACACAGATATCAAAAGTAGGATTGGAACTTGGAAAGACAAAATCTGACTCGGGTAGAAACAGGAGCCCTCTACACATAGCTCACACTCAAAACACACATTGAGCCTACTGTACTACTGCAACTATTTAATGCTTATTTCTCCACTGATTCAGCTGGCACTGCTCAGCAAATACACTCTGCAGAGCAGAGTAAATGAACTTCAAAACTTGTCAATTCTTTAAAAAGGAGACCACATTCCTATCCCCAACGAAAGAAAAACAAATCTTAAAGAACCTAATTCCCACTGAAGAACTGTTCCATAAGAGATATTTGCCTAATATGTTTGTGATGTACTTTGGAGACAGCCATCCAGCACACAAGATGTAATAAAGACAAAACGGAGTGAAAACACAAGTTAGGTGGTTTTGTTACGTTTTTCTTTCTTCCCTGAATAAAATTAGTGGAAAACCTTGAGTAACAACAAAGACAGAGGAGAACTCAAGGTGCAAGCAAAGTGGCTTCTGTTGTCCATACACACCTGATCAGCTACAGTGCCACCCAGAAAAGCTCACTGATACTGCATAAATTCACTGTCTTGGCTTAAAATTGATCCATACCTATAAATTATAAGCAATGCACGATGTCTGTGCAGCACCTGCTTGTATTAATAACTGTTCTTTCCCATATGTTTCTTAACACAATCTATCCAATTTGTTTGGGTTTTGCCCTCTTCTCCTGACCCCCCAAGTTACTTTGTTCCCCCCCCCCTTCCTTTACTCTTTGACAGTAGGGGAGAATATCTTCTGGTGTGTTCATTTTTAGCCTTAGAAAGGTTGTTTTGGTTTTTCAAGGCAGGGAGAGAACACTTGACTTCAAGCACAGCAATCTAAAAATGTTTCAACAAAACAGTCATGTTTCTTAGTAATAACCTTAAAATGAACACAGCCAGCCAGGAAGAACGTGAAGCTTGAGGCACAGCAATGTAATGCACCAATAAGCACATGCAGATTTTCACATCTGAACAAGACCCAAATATAAAGACAAGTGAAAAAGTGTACCTCAATCCCTAATCAAAGTCCTTAAGAAGATGCCTAAGCACTCAAGTATCCCTGAAGTCCTAACAAGGATCACTACTTACTTACTCCGATCATCAGCAGAGTCAAGCTCCTCAGCCAAATGTCACTGCTAGCAACCTGATGGGGTGCAGAATATGCCTGAGTTATGCAGAGTTTGTCAGAATCAAAAGCTGTTCTCTACAGGTTTTTCTACTCTGGTGACGGTAGTAACTGTTCTAGGGACCCCTGCCCTTTACATTCAACTGTCTAAGCTCTGTTCCCAAAGACCAAGGTGGAAGAGTTTATCTACAATTACACCAGAGGAAGCTATGAATGTTGTATTGGGTTTACGTGGCAAGGTTTTGGTAGTGGGAGGGCTACAAGGGTAGCTTCTGCGAGAAGATGCCAGAAGCTTCCCTTATGTCTGACAGAACCAGTTCCAGCCACCTCCAAGATGCACCTCTGCTGGCCAAGGCTGAGCCCATCAGCAATGGTGGTAGCACCTCTGGGATAACATAGTTAAGAAGGGCGAAAAACTGCTGCACGACAGCAGCTGGGAGAGAGGAGGGAGAATCTGTGAAAGCAGCAACTGCAGACACCAAGGCCAGCAAAGGAGGAGAGGGAGGAGGTGTGCCATGCACCAGAGCAGAGACTGCCCCTGCAGCCTGTGCTGGAAACCGTCACAAAGCAGGTTGTCCCCCCGCAGCACATGGAGGTCCACAGTGGAGCAGATATCTGCCTGCAGCCCACAGAGGACACCTCGCCGGAGCATGTGGACCTGCCCGAAGGAGGCTGTGACCCCATGGGAAACCTGTGCTGGAGCAGGCTCCTGGTAGGACCTACGGACCCGTGGAGAGCAGCCTGCACTAGAGCAGGCCTTCTGTCAGGGCCTTTGACTCTGGGGGGGACTCCCCCTGGAACAGGCTGCTCTTGAAGGACTGCGCCCCATGGAAAGGGACCTCGCCGGAGCATGTGGACCTGCCCGAAGGAGGCTGTGACCCCATGGGAAACCTGTGCTGGAGCAGGCTCCTGGTAGGACCTACGGACCCGTGGAGAGCAGCCTGCACTAGAGCAGGCCTTCTGTCAGGGCCTTTGACTCTGGGGGGGACTCCCCCTGGAACAGGCTGCTCTTGAAGGACTGCGCCCCATGGAAAGGGCCCACGCTGGAGCAGTTCGTGAAGAACTGCAGCCCATGGGAAGGGCTCATGTTGGAGATCATGTAGGACT
>KL280255.1:0-15607 GCA_000699545.1 Podiceps cristatus | reverse complement strand
CCAAGAGGACAATTCTGAAAAATGGAGCCAGAAACCATACAGTTCCCGACCTGCAATTTGTAAAAGCCCTTCAGTTTTCCATGTCTGCCTTTGTTACAGCTACAGCTCACTGTAGCAATTTCATGAGAACGACAGTCTTTAGGGATTTTTTGGCCCAGTCTCCCACACTGGAGAGGTTTGCATGGCTCAGATAAATGTGAATTTCTGAGGCGAAAGCCTCCTACACTCACATACTTAAAAATTACTAACTGAAATACAATATTACACTGACAGGAGACATTATCTTTAAATGCCACCTATATTAGTGCTGATGCCACATAGAAGTAAAGTGGATGGGAAAGCAAGTGAGTAGGCTCTTTAAGCTGTGTAGGTCTGTAGGAAGAGGTTATAGCTAAGTAAATGTGTCATTAACATTTAATAAATATATCATACCCACCTCATTACTGTTAATTTCATAAAATCAGACTAATCATAGTTCTGTATTCGTGGGTCATCTTTGCCTGGCAAAATGCCCCCTTTTTCCTACTCATTCTATTTATGAAGCAGATGACTGACACAATCTCTGTGGAGCAAAATAGAGCATTCAGTAAAAACTTCTTCCCCCCCTCCTTGGTGTTAAAAATAGAAAATTCAATTAAACTTATTTTGATTTGAACACAAATTCTTTGTCAGTTCGAAAGACTTCGGTGTTCTTTGGGAAAATGACAACTGAGTTTAGGTAAAAAATTTATAACCCTCTTATTTCACAAAAAGGGAATTTTGAAAAAGGGGGACAGCAGCTCAGTAGTGATAGCCTTTATTCTGGCACTATATAAGTCAGTGAATTATATTTGACAATAGATGTCTGTAGAGAGTGCACAATCTCTCAGCGTTTTTGTGTTTTTAAGTAGAAAGTCTAAATGTGTATGAGTGTAAGGGCCAAGGTGGTTAAACAGCCAGGTGTACGTAACAAACACAGAATCACAGCATCCATTACATTGAAAGGCACTGGGAGATCTGTAATCCAACTTCCAGCTCCAAGTAGGGCCAACAGTGACCTGAGATCAGGTTGCTCAGGGCTTTATCCACTTGAGTCTGTAAAACCTCTAAGGCTGGAGACTGCATAACCTCTCCAGGTAGCACGTTCCACTGCTTGACTCTCCTCACAGGAAAAAAGTTTCATCAAACTGAACCTCTCTTGTTTCAAGGTATATCTGTTGTCTCTCATCCCCCACCAGCAGCAGAGTTGCTCCGTAGCTGTTCAGTCCCCAGCCCCTACTGCGGCAGGGTTAGTCCACTCAAAGTTGCCAGAAATGTCTTTTGTGTTTGTTGACTTTCCTGCAGTTTCTGTTGGCCTGTTTCTCCAACCTGTCTCGCCCTCTGAATTTCTGCCTTGAGTCTGAACATGCAGAGAGTTCACTTCAGTTTGGAATGCTCTACCAATTTGATGAGGGCACTCCATCTCCTCCAGGTAATTGATAAAGATGCTAAACTACTACAGGTTGCCCTTGTACTCTGCTTTTAACCAGCATCCAAGTGGAGTACAAACTGTTTACCAATACCATTTTGAATGGCTACTAGCCACTTTTTACCTGGCTAGTAGTCCATCCATCTCGATCATAGTGTTCTAACTTGATCTTAAGGATGCTGTGAGAGACCATGTGGAAAGCCTTGCTAATGTCAAGGTAAACAACATCCATTGCTCACTCCTCATGCTCAGATCTAGTAATTTCATTGCAGAGGGCAATCAGGTTGCTTTTGCCTCATTCATCCATGGTAAATGCATGCTGGTTATTTCCAGTTATCTTTTTGTTCCTCCATGTGCCCAGAAATGCGTGTTAAGAGGACTCACACTATGATTTTCTAGGCACAAAAGTGAGGTAAAGGAGCCTGTAGGTCCCTGAGTCATCTTTCTGGCCTTTTTTGAGGATGAGTGCCACATTTGCATTTCTTCAGCCATTGTGGGCCTCCCCTAATTGAATGACATTTCAAAGATGGTAGAAAGTATCACAGAGACATCAGTCAGCTTTCTTACCAACCTGAGATACATCTCATCAAGTGCCACAGACTTGCATAGGTTGAGATTTCTCAAGCAAGCACTGACGGTCCTTTTCCACTCCTTGTATATTGTCTTTTCCCTGAACCTTATCTCTAGGCATAAGGGCCTGGGAGACTTTGTTGGTGAAGACTGAGACAAAGGTGGCATTGAGAACCTCAGCTTTAACTGTGCTATTTGTTATACAAATAAATATTGCAAGAAACAAGAATAAAGGGTGAAACTGTTGCTAAAAGTCTGAATCTCAGTCACAATGGTAAAATGTATCCGGTTTACAAGAGAATAATAACTATGTTGTCTAAAGTTTCCATGTTTCTGGAAATAAGGAACTAAAGTGGGTACCATTTTTAAAGCTTAAAATATGCAAGCCAGAAGTAGGATTTTCTGTCCTCCTTTTTCTAATGGTTGAAAGATCCTCTTGCTGTTAAGTTTCCAAGCGAGCCTTTTCTAAAGAGGGACGTTCTCACTATGTGTAGAATCCAGTCAAAGACAGAACATGTTATTGAGTATGCTGTCCTCACGTATCTATCTGACCTATTATCTGCATTATCCATCCACATGTATGCACATTTACATATATAAACATACAAACTCACATGCATATGTATATACAGATATAAATTTCTATATACTTGTGTATATAAAGGTGTACATGCTCAGAAGCACAAGCGAGGTAAGATTTGAGCATGCTGTGAGTCAAGAATGAGTCCTGGAGGGGTTGAGTACAGGACAATGAAGGCTTTTCATGTTATAACTAAACCTGTCAATGAGTATTCTGAGCTTGTATCTCTGTAAGCACAACAGGGATGCATGAAGCCCACTCCAAATTCATCTAATAAGCACAATAATGACAGCTAGCATTGGTTGTGGAGCTTAGCATGCTTAAATTTTCTCTTAAGACTGCCCATTAACCTGCAATATAAATACAGCCAAAGATCTATGTTCCTATGCAGCTTTGAGGGTATAAAAAAGAGGAGAACAAAGGGGCAATGGAGCAGAAACAAAACGTGCCAACCAAGTTAATGCCCACAAAATGTTTCTTCTGTACATGAGGGAGAGGGGTGTTTAAGATATTGGAAATTCTCATGTGACTATTCATTTGTCCACCTTTATTTGCTGACCCTTTTCTCTAGGCCTCCATGATGTCTTAAAGAACTTTTGTGAAACATTTTGAAAGCTTTTTTTGAGGGAATATTTTTTCTTTTCCATTTACATCTGAAAATGATTGTTTGAAAAATTTGGAATTATGCAATCTCCTATACTACTGAATCTGCAAAATATTATAATGGTTTTGAGATGAAACTCTGACATAGTTGCAATAAAGTACCCCTGTTGCAGGTATACTGCCCCTGTGTGAGAGGTTTTGATAATAAAATGATACCTTGGGAGAGTAGCTGTGTAAAAGACAAGATGATGATATGTCTAGGGCAAGACCAGGATAAATTTTGAGATTAAATTGGTTTGGTGGTTTGAAGTCAAGCTTCAAAGTATGTCAGGTGCTGAACAGTACCCTCAGGAACCATCAATCTGTATCAAGATTCATATCAAGATTCAGATCTCAATGAGATTACATCAATCCAGATCTCATTTTCTGTGCCAGCATTTCCTTTTCAGATGACAGCAGAGCATCTATTCCAAGGTTCAGGAATAGCTATGCTATCTGCTACATTTTGTGCACCTGTATACAAAAGAATGTTTCTAATATTGGATTAGAAAATTTTTCATCTTAATGCAGTAGAGAACATACTGTAAAGACTGCTATTGTTGTTGCATGATAAGGAAAATGTGGGTTGCAGAAAATCTGGAGTGCTACTGTGTCTTGACTCATCCATACTCTGCCACCATCTGCATGAACAATGCTGTGGCCTTGTGAGTAAAGAAGCAATTTCAGAACTGGATGGCTCGCTGTTAAAGGAACTACCAGAGAGAGTTGCATACATCCTGTTTAGCTAAACCGAATAGAACTAAACAGCTTGCCATGGCTGTAAAGATAACCAAAAAAACATCATGTCATTCACCTGTTTGAACAGGACATCCAAGCTCAAATAATGAAGGTTTCCTTTTGAGGTATTTGGATAGATTAGTCTAAACTAAAAACATTCTTTCTGTGAACAATGGGAGCCTTAAGATCTAAGCAGGAACAGTAAATACACATTTTGTTTATCAGTGTATGTCCTTATTTTGGTTTTTATTTTCTTACTATACCTTTTTTAGTTTAGCCTATTAGCATGGACAAATAGGCAGATACCAAAGCAAAACAGAATTATTTTCTTCTGCTTAACTTATAACTTCCTGGGCTTTTGCTCTCATTTCTTCATGTTCCATTACTTCAATCAGAACTAAATTGCTGTTGTTATTGAAATCAAACAAGAAAACTTTGGAGGTTTAACGTACTGGTTTCTTCTACAGTGGAAGTCTGGTAAGATCCTAATAAAAGACTCTCAGCATAAGGGAGGTCCCTTTTGTATGCTGGTTTTAGAAATTAATATAATGACCTGTCCTAATGTACCACTACTGTCATGTATTAAGAATGTCCTCATTATACTGTTTATTTACAATAATCCTCAGTATACCTAGGGACTATTAATACCTGCAAAGCTGCCTTCAGCAACAGGAGATTGTTTCTGGGATAGGAAAAAATGGGATGTGAAAGAAGATGTTTCATCCAGAAGAGAAAGGTCAAAGAGTGAATCACATCAGTGCACCCGAAGAGCAAAAGTGCAAGCTACTTAAGCAACATCAACAAAAGCAAAAAACCCAACCCTGTACACCTGTACACTGAAGCTGACAGAAGGCAGCTTCTGCTGATTTTCATGAACATTGAGCTTGTGTTGTCAGTTTTTCTTACATGTCTGACACTGTGTGCCTATACTAGCACTGTCCATTAACTGTGAAATATGTTTTACTACCCCACAGCTGCAGTTGGCATTGGAGGCACTCTACCTGGGCTTACTATTTGTTGGACGAAATACTAAATGCTATTCCAATTTCCCTTCCTCCCTGAGAACCAGTCATCTCCTAGTACTTGGTATAATGTCTTCTTAAGGCTTACTTGAAGTAACAGGAAAGAAAGGGAAGTTAGAAGCAAGGAATGGTAGGTTTTCTACTGGCAGGCAAGCTTTTTTGTAGCACCAGTGCTACAAAAACTTAAGCTCTAAACACCCCGACAGATCTGAGAGGCTAGGAACTATATGCAAGGAGTTGCCACCAGTGCGAGATTTAAAAATGGGTGGTCAGCAGATACACGTTTTTTCATGGGTTTAAGGGTGATCCTACTTATCAGTTTAGATACAGTCTGACTGCATGACTGCAGAATTGTTCTTCATACTGAGTTTTACCTTATACAAATTCTAAGCACAAAGCACAAAGCAAAAAGCACAAAATAAAAAAAAAAAAAAAAAAAAAAAGTAATAACACTAAATTAGAAAACATTTGAAACATCTCCTATTCTTAAGTGTCAGGTGATCTGGAAATTGCAGCTCTTCCAGGTTCCCAGCTTCAGAACCAGGCTAGTGTTTCGGTGTATGTTTAGATTAAGCTCCTTGTTCTTATTCGCTATAAACCTTCTCCCAGAGGGATTTTTCATTCTACCCAGAGGTGGAGGTAGAGTAAGTTAAGGACACAATATCTCTTTTGTCCTACATCCCAAGAGATTGCTTCTCCCTGACCCCCTGCGGTACCCAGGGTGAGGAAAATGCCTTTGTGTACCTGTTTTTTCCAGGCCAGGCAAACTGTTTGTTGTAGAATTAAGGTAATAATAAATAAAACAAGAAACCCATTGCACCTACAGCAATTGCACTTTCACTACTCAGTGAAGAATTATCTGTTCCCAGTAAGTTAAATGAAATCTGTGGAAAAGCAATTCATTATGTGAAGATGAGAGTAATCTAATCTGCAAAAATAACAAACTGCATATACCAATTAAGAACCCAAGCCATCTGGCCCTTCAGCAAGACTTGCTGTATTTCCACTTGGTGCAATGAATTAAAAAGCTCTTTCTATGTACACACTCAGGCCAAATATATTTTCTCCAAAAATACCTGCTGTCTTATCCATTCATTAGGTCAAACAGGAGTTTCTTATCTTTTTTATAACTGTTCTGCATCATCCACATTCTCAGTTGACATCACCTCATGCTCACAGAGACAACGATGTGAAACTCAATGCTTTTTTTTAATAGAAACTGTCTCTACTCTTCTGTAGTGAGGAGTCACAGACCATGAGTTTCACGGTTACATACAGGGAATTTCCTAGAAACAGCATTCTGATGATTAAACTACATTCTCCCTGAATTCACAGCTCTGGTTTCCTTCAGCAGTTGAAACCTTTGGATGTATACCAAAGCTATACCCACCTCACTACTGCATGTAACCTCCAATCTGAATCTAGGCATCTGTACGCTTTCTATGAGGGACTTGCCTGAAGTAACCAGTAAGGGATGATAAGGTAGAAGTGTGACTTGAGTAGCCATGCACAGCCTGCAGTAGGATGCCTTCTTTCCCTCAGTATTGACAGTCAGGATGTTTCTCCATGAGCTACAGATCTAAGTCTTTCTTAAACAAAACATAACGTCAAGCTAGCACCCACTAATCCTGTGGTTAGAGAAACCATCTTATTATGTTCAAAGAAAGCATTTGAATTTGGCTTTCCAGTAAGAGTGCTATCATCACCTGCTGACAGACCAGTTTGAAACTATTTGATTTTATGTAAATAGTTGGACATCCAGTAGACCATAGAGAGGAAAAGAGAAAGTAACTTTTACTTGGTGGCTAAGTGCTGATGTGGGTGAATCAAATTCATGCTTTGGTAAATCTTCAATTGTTTCTGAAAAGAAGAATAGTTTCATTGGCTTTTGTACATTAGATAGACTGATGATTTCTGGCACACTCTCTGGTGTGAGACCCCTGGTCCAAAAGGCATTTTGAACTATATCTTGAGAGGTATGTTTTCAGCAAGTGCTGTAATGCCTAAGTTGTAAGTGATGACATGTGCAGCTTTTCCTAACTGTGAGTGTGGGACAGACTGAGGGCAATGGAGCACCAATAGCGGGGAAGTAGGGCTAGCTTTTACAGTTCTTCACCCAGGAGCAATAACTACTCAAAGGACAGCTAAGCTTCCACATCCACTGCCAAAAAGCAGCTGTAAGTCCTAACAGACTTAGGCCACAGAATTCAGGATCCAGTATATCTAAAATCCCAGCCCAGAACAGGCTGATAAGGCTTCAGAGCCCAAATTACTCCTCCCATTTCCATCAGTAATGGAGTACTAACTCCTCTAGTGAGATCACTCCAGATCTCCCATTCCCTGAGGTTTGCGGTAGGGCATTTTGTGGTTCTTGGCTATGCAAAAATATTAACTTGCAGGTCAGGGGATCGTGAAAGCTGGTCACCCTGTGAGGGAGTGCATACCAGCTCATACCCCACAGATATCCATTGGTGTTTCTCACTTCATTGGTGACTTCTCCCTGAACCTTAGGAGCAGGGCAGCTTAGTGAATTTGGAGGATGACATTCTTTGGCCTTGAGAGCAATGTGACTGCCTTGAGACATTATGAAATCCATGCCTCAGGAAATATATCTAAACACTCTCGGGGCATTGCCTGAATAAGACTGTTAAGTTTTAAATTTTGAATATTGGATTTAAAGGGAAAGTTAGGTAATATCTTTTTGTTCATCCATTTCAAAGAGATTTTGTAAATCAGGTTGAAGGCCTGATTTAAAGACTCAGATTGCTACTGTTTTGATCTACTTCAAATAAGTGTTTAAATAATTTTTAATACATCTCGCAACCACCCACTACTGTAAGTCCTCTTAGACATATCACCTCTCTATGGAAAGAAATATTTCAGGATTTGGAAATGAATAAAAAATTATTAAGAGGGATTCCATTTGTTTCTAAAATAATATTTGGATGCCATAAAATATTTGGGCTTGCCCTACCAGAAAATGCTTGGATGCAAAACTTCTCTTTCTGTGCCACTACTTTCAAAAATAGTTAACATCTACTAGAACAGTTTCCAACTAAAACTGAGATTTGGGGCTTGTTGTTCATCCCTAACATTACACATTCATGGGAGAGTGTTTTTTACTTCTTTCTCCTAGTTAAGTGTATCTGCTGAGGGAAAAAAAAGAAACCACTAATGCTTCAAGGAAACTGTGACAAAAAGAGGCTGTGGCCATCAGCCAAATAGTGTACAAAGGCATGTCAAGGCAGTCTTTAAAATTTTCACCTTTAAAGTTGACTAGATTGCATATTTATGATACACATACCACTCTTCTTCCCTTGCTCTCTTCATCTTCATATCACCAATAATCATTTTTGATTACTATGCCTCTGAAAGTAATATGCATCCATATAGGGACTGTATAGGTAGTTCAGTGGGCATACAGGGCATTCCCCCTGTACTCGGCTCTGGTGAGGCCGCACCTCGAGTACTGTGTTCAGTTTTGGGCCCCTCGCTATAAGAAGGACATGGAGGTGCTTGAGCGTGTCCAGAGAAGGGCGACGAAGCTGGTGAGGGGCCTGGAGAACAGGTCCTACGAGGAGCGGCTGAGGGAGCTGGGCTTGTTCAGCCTGGAGAAGAGGAGGCTCAGGGGCGACCTTATCGCTCTCTACAGGTACCTTAAAGGAGGCTGTAGTGAGGTGGGGGTTGGCCTGTTTTCCCACGTGCCTGGTGACAGGACGAGGGGGAATGGGCTTAAGTTGCGCCAGGGGAGTTTTAGGTTAGATGTTAGGAAGAACTTCTTTACTGAAAGGGTTGTTAGACATTGGAACAGGCTGCCCAGGGAGGTGGTGGAGTCACCATCCCTGGAGGTCTTTAAAAGATGTTTAGATGTAGAGCTTAGGGATATGGTTTAGTGGGGACTGTTAGTGTTAGGTTAGAGGTTGGACTCGATGATCTTGAGGTCTCTTCCAACCTAGAAATCCTGTGATCCTGTGATAATTTTTAACCTTAGTCACTGTTCCCTGGTGCTTGGACGTAACAGCAACTCAAACTGTTTTTGTGATGTTTAACAAATGGCTCAGATTCCTTGTATAGCATGTGCCTAGTTGCCTTACCGTGCCTTTGCCATTATCTTCAAAACAAAGCTTCAACAGATAGGAATTAACTTCAGAAAAAGGGATTAATTCCTAGTCTCATTCTCTTTTACTATTGACATGCTGCAGGTCATGAGTTAGTGAACAATATTAAGGGTGGGTATGTCCATTGTGAAAAGTTGGAGTCAAGTGGAAACTCTGAATCTGATTGCATGTAATTTTCAACTGAAATACCTATCTGTGCCCTTGTTTCCTTCAAAACACTTTTTCTTTTCTAAATCTCCCTTTCCCCATCCCCCACCAGCATGAGATGCAAAGATGGAGATATATTGTGTGCCAGTGAACCATCTGCTTATTTTTCTTTCAAGAGCCTCTTCTGCACTGACTGGTCTGTTCACCTAAATTGATCCATAACCTTTACATAAAGTAGCTTATCAGAAACTGTTTTCTATAATAAAATATAGTTTCCATTACACTTTAGTCAACTTTCACAACATTTCTGCTTAGCTTGTGGAAGAAACTTCTACATTGTTTGAACATGACCCAAAGCATGTGGGATGCTAGAAATATCAAAATCTCCATTTTAAATCATACTTACTGATGTAAGTGTGGTAGGATTGTTGTCTGTGTGTTTCCAACACTTATGAGAAACCTATAAGTCTTGTTTGCCTGTCATTAATGTATAATTTCAATTGTGCTGCATATGAGGAAGGAATATGCTTGACACAGATACATAGGAATATGTGTCGCCATCAGATCTCAAATTTTATTCTGAACAATGTCAGTAGAAAAACTGAATAAATAACAGAATATTTGCCTTCAATCCAAAAACTAGCTACTTAAGAAGCATATTTTTGGAAGGAATGCTCTGAGAGATGTGTTCTTAGAAAAACCTTAAATCAAACACGATGAGAAAATGTTGGCAGCTGGAAGACAATTTAAAGTGTATACTGGAATATAGTCAATATAAGTAATTCCATTTGTACTAAAAGTAAGAAGGGAGCTTTTAAAAAGATAGTAAATTATTTCTTATGGATGCCTGCATTTCAAATATGAAAACAGAACTTGTCCCTGTTGAAGCCAAAGGCAAAGCTCTCACTGGCAGCTGTGAGAGCAGTTTTGAGACTGTGAGTTGCTACAGCCATATGAAATTCCTTATATTCACACTGCAAAATGTACTGCTGATATAGTAAGTCAAGTAGAAATTGCCTCAGAGTTAATATATATGTATATATATTTTTGCTTTATGCTGTACATCCTAAGATAATGAAAAGTGAAAATAAAGATTTAGCTGTTCTGCAGATAAACAACAGTCAAGCACAGACCTGTAGATAATGTGCAGAGTTCCAGAGAATTCAGAAGTCAGTTTTGGCTTATGAAACATGCATTGAAATCTACTCCTGTTGCCTGCTCAGGAAAGCTGGAGTGAAGGGTAGATGGAAGAAAGAATAAAAAGGAGGCAGAAGCAAAATAGGTCTTGACAGGCTCTGACAGCACAAGGTTAAAATGACAAGGATAGTTATGCTAACAAGTCTGTCATACTCCCCTTCTGTCTTCTCTTAGAGTCTTCTCTTAGGGCGCTATAAAATGCTGAGAGGGAAGGAAAGAATTGCTTAGTATGATTTCCCCAAACCAAAACCATACATGAGCATTTCTATCACCCAAACCCTTCAACCAGCTCTGAGCATAGAGGTAGATACTCAGTGCACACCACCAACCACAAAGGTAGGTCTGTCCTCCATGGAGTGTTATGAGTGGCAATGCCTTGTAATATTGACAGCATTGCCTGAAAATGGGGTCTTTGATTTCTCCATCTTTTGTGATAAGATTCTGTCTTGTCCTTCCTAGAGATCCCTTGTACTGCAGTGAACTATTTGGGCAATATATGCACAAACATCAAATTCTGGGTTGCATCACTCTTTGATATTGTGCAGACAAGCACATGCATCTTTGAGTTCCTTTGCTGTTGCGTATTTGTCTAATAGAAGTTTCCAGTTAGAGCATTATCTTCATGTCTCAAAAAGAGAGATTAAAGGAAGAGGTAGGGAGATTTTTGTTATTTGCATGCAGGACCCCATTTTTATCTGTTTAAATAAATAAATCATGTTTCGATCTTTGAAAGCAGGTGGCTTATTTACATTCAACAATCTGAATTACTCTGAGGGGGTTTTAAAATGTTGACAGAGCTATTGATAAAATAGGCAGCCTTCACTGAGAAAAGGTAATTGAAACAGGAATAAGCAGGCCTATTCAGGCTGCTGCTTTTGTAATTCAAGCTTTCTGCCTTGGCTCAATGATTTCATCAAAAACAAGTCATCAAGGGACAGTCCCATGTTGTGTTTTGTTTGTTCAGGAACCAGGTGCGGCACATGTCTGTGATTTCAAAGTGCTGATATCCTGCAATTTCTGCAGCATAGGTGAAATCTGCTGCAAAACAGACCTCACTGTCCAACCTGTTTTTCTTTCTGCTAGTCAGTAAGGCGCTTTTTTACTCAGCCAGAGTTCTCTGAAAGACCTGACTCTAAAGAAACATAACATGGAACAAATTATTAGAATAACACCCCAGTTTTTCTGGAGATAGATATTAATGGCTTTTGTATTCATTTTCTGTTCCTATATTAAACATGGGTGAGGAATCGTGTTAAGTCAGTGAAAATGCCTTTTTTTTTTTTTTTGTGGGAAATTGAATGATTATCCTCTGACGTTTTAGTGATAGATAATCAAAGAGTCATCAATAGCAATCAATAGTGATAAATAATCAGATATACTCAGTTTCTAATTTTCTCCAGCTTATAATTAGCATTGACAAAACTGGCACCTATCTCCTGCTGATATAAAAATTTATATTGGCTTTTGAAGTCAAATAGTTCATTTCTGGCAAGTAGTTAGGAGTCTCACCACAGTAATGTATAGCACATATTTATGGAGTTATTGCCAATAATTTCCTCTTGTTTATAATACACATCTTCATAATTAAGCACACAGATATTCAGTTACGAATTACTTTCTTCTACACTAGAAATTATTAAACAAGGAAAATGAAGGCTTCACAGTACCAGGTGAAATGTGCGTGCAGGGGAGGAGGCAGGAGGTAGCATATGAGACAGCCCTGTAATAAAGCTAACGCGTGATGGTTGCTAGTTGACACTGGGCTTTCAGCGTCCTTTGGGATCTATGCCTGCCTCTATGCTTTTCTGTAGCCTGAGAAGTCCTCGGCACAGGATGGTTGGAGTTAGGAATGAGGAAACCAGAGAAAAGTTGTATACCAAGGGCAGTGACACACCACTAAATGATGTGTTTCACAGCACATTTTGCTGCACTCAACTTCAGTTTTCCTACCTCTAAAGTGGAGAAAAGTGCTACTTTTATCTTGCATGATGCCTTTAAGAGAAAAAGAGAAAACACCGATCTTTACTACTAAGTATTACTACTAGTTACTAAGCTTGTCTTCGAAAGGACTCCAAGTGTACAGTGCATTTTAAATTGTAGAAAAGGTAAGAATGCTTGTTTTCACCTTGTGAATATTTATTCATACTGGTATTTGAGATTCTTTGGATGAAATTAGCTTGTGAGAGAAGCACAGTTGAGAGAGCTACTTTTTAATATTTACAGTCACCAGGATATCATAGAAATGGTTGCTTATACAACTTCAGTGATTTAATGCCCACATTAATCTAACAGATTCAACCTGTTTATTCTTACTAAACTCTGAAATACAAAAGTGGAACTATTAAAAAAAAGTATCACCTAAATAGAATCAGGTTCTCTAGTCATGTAATAAAGTTAACCCAGATTATTCTACTTTCCTCAGCTGCTTGCTGTTTCTGTTCTTTGGGAAGTTGTTTTTGGTTAATAACTTTATCATGAAACTTGACTGCAGTAACTATGGAAAATAAACTCTCGTTTGTCATAGCTAACTGAACATGTGCTGAGTATTATGGCAAAATGACCTCTCTCTGGTAAGGCTAAATAAAATATCGAAGGCAGGTAATCAGTAAACTTAAGCAAACGACTTTGCAAAAGATGCTTGTGCCTTTCACTAGCTGTAGCATTTTAAGAAATACTAGAGAAGCAATATTGAAAAGAGGATTCTGGGTCTTCAGCATTCTGCTGCTTTACTGTGGGGCATGCCAGCTTAAGGGTTTAGCATTTCTAGGAATGTAGCAGAAAGGTCTGCCTAATTCCACAGTAAATCACCTTATGTGTGGGGTACCAGGTATCTTTATCTCTGTCCTTATGATGATCTCACTCTGTACCAATCTGATATACTATTGAACTAAACACTTTTCTTTCACTTTACCAAACCATCTCCATATTCTCTGATGACACCTTTTCCCTCCTCATCTGTGACTGAGCCGCACGTGGGTGCTGGGCCAGGCAAGGATCTCTCTGCCAGGAGGACCCCCTCACTGTGCAGTCAGGCTGCAGAGCTGCTGTTTGTGCGGGAGTGTCCTGGGGAAAGAGATGAGGAAAGAGGCGAGACAAGCAGTTGTGCAGGCTGTGGGGTTTTTCAGCAATATATGGCGACACTTTCAAGTCATTATCAATAAAACACCTTTTTGAGACAAGGAAATATTGTGCCCCTTTGATAAAGTGAGAGCTTGAGGCACAGAAGTAAGACTAGACTCCTGAACTTCACTGAGTACTGTCTTCCATCTCAGGATACCAGCAGAATAGCTCAGCTTTCCAGTATTCCCAGTTTAGCACCCCTGTTTAGCTCCATAAATACTAGTAAGTATTTAAAAGAAGTCTGTTTTTCTTCCATCTGGGAACAGGAATTCAACTATTCAAGATAAATGTTGCAGTTGTTATCAACTGAACTTACACATTCATGGAAATAAAATAATAATTATGTTTCCTTACAGTTCCCTGTAAGTTGAAGTCCAACATAAAATATTGCTAGTGCTTTACTGTCATTGACCCAAAAGTCTCTCAGACATTAAAGGAGTTCAAAAATCCTGAAAAATAACTTTCTCAGTTTTATGCTGACAGCTTCCCCTTAGCTGATATTTATTTCTTTGGAGGTCACTATGGGGATAAATTGACATGTTTTTACATCTTAAATCACTGTCGATGGTGGAATGGGAAGCCTCTTCTCTCCCATGTCTTGCCCTTCTTCAGGAGATCATAGCCTAGAGTGCAGGCAGTTGAGCTTCCATGTGTAGGAATCTCCTGTACTCCACTGATTTTTTTTTTTTTTCAGAAATATATTCCCCTGCAAACTATTAGAACATTTAGAACTATGGTAAGCATTGAAAACAATTTTCATAAGGGATTTAAAAAAATATATTCTACTTGCTAAATCCTTCTCTGGCTTTACTTATATGTGCCCACATGGGCAACTGAGACATTTTGTAATTATTTTTATAATGATTTTTTAGTTACAGATGAGTTAATCTGAAATTCTATAGGCTGCCTGTTAAATATTGTCAACTGGTGTGTGCTTGAATGTATTTCCTGTCAGTAAACATTCCAGCCTCTAGTAAATGAAGATGAACTAACGAATGAATTGCGCATACAGACAGACGCACATGGGGTGTCATGTACACCAAAGGTGGGAAGTCATAAGTTAATATTGCAGCAGGATGAAAGTTGTTCTAGATTTATATTTGCAGAATGTGGAATGTTACTTTTATATATGGTATTGGATTTAAAATTATCACATTTGAAGCATAAAATGAGATCCATAAGAAAGCAGATAAATTATACCTTGCATGGGGATGTGGGGAGGAAGGGGATGCTTTTAGGTTGGCAATCACACAGTATAAACTGTTATTGTGGCAAATGAGCCCCAGCAGTTTTAAGAGTCTTGCTGTTCATTCTGATATTGTGTGCTAAGCATCCTTAAAGTTAGTTTGCTGTGGATTATGCGGCTCACCACAGGTAATGATTAACTATGGCTGTAAAATCTGCAGTAGATCAGAAGGCTCTAAATAGCTTTCTGCAACAGTCATCTGAAGGAACTACCTGTTATTAAAAGAAAATTTTAGTCTAACTAATCTTCAAAAAATCCTAAAGCCTTTCAAAGAGATGCACAGGAAATATGTACCACGCTGACATTCTGTATCTTATTCCTTCCATCTATTTGTAGCTACTAATCTTTTAAAAACTGTGTTTTGTTGAAGTCTGCATACACATCCTGAAGCTCACAACTAGGGGAATTTTAATAAAGTAAAAATAACCTGCACTTTTTTTTTCCATTCTCAGGAGCTTTTATTGAATTATATTTGTATATGAACCTCCTGCTGGCAGTTCCAATTTGTTTCTGAGGCCAAGACTTTGAAAAGAACAGATGCTGGATATTCATGTGCAGCCATTTCAGGCCAGATCTTGTAGGTCCCACAAGTGAACACCCAACATTCAGAAATCAGACAGGCAAGTTTAAATACAGCAAACCTCAATTTTGTGCACGTGGTTATATGGAAATACTAGTTACTAGATATTTGACAGCAGATTTAGTAAATGAGAGCTTGTCCAAGCGTATTACCTGCACAACATTTCATGACAGTCATAGAATCATAGAATCATAGAAAGG
>KL280254.1:383-24700 GCA_000699545.1 Podiceps cristatus | reverse complement strand
CACCGTCCCCCCTCCCCCGCCACGACAGCATTGGGGCTGACGGACCCCTGGGAAAAGGGCTGCTTCTCCCAGCGTCCCCGCAGAGTGCCTGGCACTGCCTGCGGCCCTTACGGGATGCTGCAGGGCCGAGAAGTTGTGCTGAGATCCTGGCTGCGTCAGGAAGAAGGGAGATACGTAGCAGCTTTCCTTGTAAAAAAATAAAAAAATAAAAAAAAAAAAAAATAAAAAAACCACAAGAAATTGGCACAGAATCCAACAGCAATCAGCTGATCGCCATAGGAACAGGCTTAGTGTTATGACAGCCAGACAACTGGGTCCCATAGGCTGGTGTCCTTCTGGTAACCTTGGGAAAATCATCAGCTCTTAATTACAAATCTGGGGGAACATCAGATATTAGCGTTTGTACTGCCACGTTACATCTTGGCTCGGTCTAAGGCCTCCCTTGGCTCCCAAGGTGCTGGAAGACAAACATGTATTTTCTTTTCATTTCAAGATAGCTGAAAGCCACAGCCTGAGCAATGATGAGAATTGTATGCAATTAGGAATAAACGAATAAAATATTCTTAAACAAACCATCAGAAATCCCCTCATCTCAGATCCCAGACCAGGACCCTGGGGAGCAAGAGGGATGCAGTAGTGGTGGAAACCATCGGGCCAGCAAGCCCGAATCGATACCTGGCGCTCCACGGCGGAGCGGATCTGCTGCAGCAGCAGGCAGAAGCAGCCAGCCAGGCTCAGGGCTTGGGTCTGTGTTTCAGGGTCTCGACGTAGCATGTTTTGGGTCTCAGCATGGCACACAACCCAGGCAGATGGGACAGCCAGTCTTTACTGGGATACTGCCAGTGTAACTTAAAGAGGTCTTCTTCCACCCGGGGGTACGCTGCCTTGCTGAGGGACAAGCTCAGGCTTTCCGGCTGTTGCCTGCAAAACCACGCAGCCCTGCATCAGCTGCTGTACAACCCCTCAAGCCCAGGGAGCCCACCACATACTCGCTTTGTATTTCTTGCGAGTGTGCAGGTTGATTGTGCCTAGCCGCAAGGCACGATGCAGGCTTACTGCTTCGAGGCCTGGCAGATTTGGGTTGCGGCCAGTTAGCAAGCCCCTTTTAAAAGCTGGCTAATAGCAGTGACTCTTTGGCCCGAGCAGCGCGTCCCGCAGGTTGCACTCGCAGCGTGTGAAGGAGCCCTTTCCTCTATTCGCTTCCCCTTTCCTGCCCATTTGCTTCAGTGGCAAACCCCCTGTTCTCACACTGTGGGCGGGATATTCAGAGAGGAAAGGAACAACCCCTCTCCGCTGTACTTCTCCTCCTCCACCATCTCCACCTCCCATCACACAGTAACAGGACCACAAGCCATTTCATCCTGCCCCTTCCAGGAAGGAGGAAGCTTGCAAACAAAGCCCTTCTGCCAAAAAGCAGCTTTTCCTGGGAAAAGCATGGAAGGAAATAACAGCACCCACAAGCGAGGCTGGACATGCAGTTACCCCAAGAAATCAATGTAATAATGCAGGCGAACTGCCTCCCCCGGGTAAATGGCATCCCCAGGCAACTTTGCTCATTAAGGGGAGAACAGCTGCCAGAGTAGGCGGAGGAAGGAGAAACACAGCAGAGCAACCCAAACCTCCCTGCTCTGATTTTGTTAATCTGAGAGAAAAATGGACAGGAGGGAGTGTGGGGATGCTGCAAAACAACCAGCTAACCCTGAGGGCACGGGGCCAGGCTTGGCTCAGCCCCTCAGTGTCACAGCACGGGCTGCAGGCCCAGCGCGGCAGGCTACCCCGCACCAAAGCGGCCCCAGGAGCAGCCCTGCTGCTCCCTCTCCCTTACCGTTGTGCAAGGGAGATCAAAGTCAGGTTGCTGCAGGCTGCAGCTAATGCAAGGAGCAGCTGAAATGGTCAGAGCTACACAGACAGCCTTCCCATCACCTTGGGTGCTGTGGGGTGACGGCAACCAATCCTCTTATCTTGGTTGCGAGCATTGCAAATCTTCAAAGCCCTTCCCTGTGCAAGTCTCTTTCCATGCTTCTGTCCCTGCCTTGAGCTCACGTACAAGGTTTTTCAAGGCAAATGCAAACAAATTTAGCCCAGCAGTGTCACGCCTCATCGATGGTTTCCTTGAACCAGCTCCTGCTGAGCACCTCACAGCTGAAACCCGGCGATCTGTGTCGGCAACCAAGCCCGAGGACAGGAAAGGAGTACGGGGGGAACCCACCACCTCTGGCCAAGATCCTTTGTGCATCGGTTTCTCCTCCCAGCCTCTGCAGTGTTCCAGCCTTTCTGTTTTGTAAATACGCACGCAGTGCCAGATGACTCAGCCCCCTGCTTCCCCTCAGGATTTACAGCCGAGATATGGGCACCGGTGCAGGGGAAGGTGGAGGGAGCGGTTTTACACCATGCGAAAACAATGTCATTTGTTTTGCTGGGCAGACTCGCACCCTCTGACGGGAACGCTCCCACTGGAGAAGCAGAGCCAAGCACGGGAGCCGTGCGGCGTCCTCCACGAGCAGCTGCGCAAGGCCCCTTGCAAGGTGCATCCC
Organism: Podiceps cristatus; assembly: GCA_000699545.1. NCBI lineage: Eukaryota > Metazoa > Chordata > Aves > Podicipediformes > Podicipedidae > Podiceps > Podiceps cristatus. Next base: position 22,166 of record KL280254.1, on the reverse strand, counting down.
GCACAAAGCCACAGTAGACGCGTGGGGTCCTGTCCAACCAAGTCCTCCAGCAGCCTTCCTCCACCACAGCTGTGGGTGTCAAAGACACTGACTCAATATACTGTCATTTAAAACAAAACTAATCTCTTCAGTTATAAAAATAATCAGTTATCTCCCTTTCCCTCTCCTGAAAAGTCAGAGACTACCGAGCCTTTGGCTAAGAACTGCTTTGCTGGAGGGATGGAAACCTTGACAGTGGTCACACTTAAGGAGTAACAGATGTGCATTTCCACTAGAAGTCCCTCCTGCCCAGCTGAACTCTCGTACGTGTAGGAGACCTGATGTGCCAGATCCTCTGGAGAGGAACACCCCAGAGACATTTCCAAACCTCTAAAACCAGAGGGCAGCCAAGAGGGATGGACGGGACAAACCCCGCGCTTGGCTGAGCTGGAGGGCACCCTGGCCAGCAGCTCTGCCCACACCAAGCAGGGCTGGCCGGGGCTGAGAGCTCACCTCTCACTCGCGGCAGAGGGACAGAAAGCAGCGGCTTGCAAGTGTCTGGGAAGCGACTGACCTGCCAAGAGAGACTTCATGTTGAAACAGCCAAATAAATTAATTAATTAATTAGAGAGCATTTTCCCTCCAGCCAAGCAGAATTACTGATGAAACCACCTTTCTGCATGACACACTTAGCGATGCTTCGAAGGAGTCAAGGAGGCAGTAAATCCATTAGCACAGAAAAGCCTCTTTTTCCAGCCCTGACAGTACATGCTCAACAGTCAGTATTTTCATCTGTAGAATAGCTTAAGAGCCACAAGTTCACAGATACCTGGAGTGTGCCAAAAGCAGATCCAGCACGCTGGGATGGGTGTTCATCCATGCAGCTGTGTCATGCGTTATGGGAACACAGGCCCTGCTCCAGGAACCTAAAACGCCCTTGACTGATACAGATTGTGCCTCTGTGGAGCAACATGGTAGGATGCCTCACCTACCCTTCTGTTTAAACGTTCCTTCTCCGTTACGAAGTGTGTACCTAGCATGAGCAGCTGCTAGGGCTGGGGTAATGCATGCTCCATCCCAGATTTCTCACTGATCACAGAAATCCCTTCGGAGGGACTGTGCGCTGTGCTGACAACCAAGAGGTTTCACTGCTCCCATGGGTGAGATGGGCAGGCACCTCTGGAGTCTGTCAAAGCCAAACCCCTGCTTGGAGCAGGGTCAGCTGCAGTGTGTTACTCAGAGCAACCCGTTCCAGTTTCTGACAGCCCTCACAGGGAAAAAGCTTTTTCTTACATTAAAATAAATTTTTCCTGTATTCCAATTTGTGCCCAATTTGTGCCTCTTGTCCTTTCACCAGATACCACTGAGAAAAGCCTATTTACCTTTACTCCCCTGCACCGGGCATTTATACATACAGATGAGATCCCCCTGAACTGGCTCTTCTCCAGGCTGAACAGTCCCAGCTCTCTCAGCCTCCTCTCCCTTGACAGATGCTCCAATCCCTTCATCATCTTCAAGGCCCTTTCCTGAACCAGCTCCAGCATGTTCACTTCTTTCTTGCAGCAGGGAGGCCAGCATTGGAGCCAGCATTCCCCGTGTGTCTCACCAGGGATGAATAAAGGGGAAAAAAACCATTTCCCTCAACCTGCTGGCAACGCTCTGCCTAATGCAGCCCCTGAGACTGTTGGCCTGTTGCCACACAGGCACGTTGCTGGCTCATGCTCAAGTTGGAGTCCACCGGGACCCCCAAGTGGTTTTTCTCACAGCTGCTTTCCAGCTGGTTGGCCCCAGCACGGACGGGTGCCTGGGGTTATTCCTCACCAAGGGTAGGACTTCGCCCCTCGTTCTTGAACTTCAGGTGATCCCTGTTGGGATCCTCCAGTCTAGTGTGGCCCTTCCTAACAGCAGCACAGCCATTGGGTGTATCAGCCACCCCTCCCAGGTTTGTCAGCTGCAAAACCACTGAGGACATACTCTGCCCCCTCAGCTAGGTCATTAATGAAGATGTTGACCAATATTGGCCCCAGCATCAGCCTCTGGGCCACATCACCAGTGACTGGTCTCCGACTGGATTTTGTGTCTCCAGTCACAACCCATTGAGCGTGGCAGTTTGTGCCTCACCTGACTGTCTGCTTCCCTAGCTTGTACTTCATCAGTTTGCCATAGAGGATGTTACAGGAGAGGGTTGAAAGCCTTAATAAAGTCAATAAACAACATCTCCTGCTCTCCCCTCAGCCACCAAGCCAGTTATCAGAGTTTCACACACATCAAGACTAAGATGATACGGTGTAATAAATAAAGCCAACATTTTCCCAAGCTGTCTACTCATCAAAAACTAAATGTAAGTAGTAAGGTGTGTTTGGAGTTCTTTTTATAGTTATTTAGAGAGAGTAACACTGCGTATCTGTGGGTTGTTGGTGTTTCTGTTTTAGGATTAAAATACAGAGATAAGAACACTCATATATCACCAGACAGACAGAATCTGGTTCCCTCACCTGTATTTCTAGATGCTACCTTAAACCAAACAACAGATGCAGTAGATAAATATTGTGTGGGCTCACTTTAATCAGCATTCACCTGCATTCAGTTTACAGCTGAAACATTGGCACCCTATCAAATTACATCGCACCATCTGAATGCCTCCCACTAGTGCATCACACTTTCTCTCTTGGCCTTTCTTTTCATAGGGTTAGAAGAACATCTTGTTCAGAAATTTTGTGTAGTGTATACAAAATCATACAATTAGGTTGATGCTGCTTTGTTAAAGGCTTGGGTGATATCCAAAGAAGCTCTAGCCTTTTGCAGCCTGAATGTCATCCCAAGAGAACAATTCTCTCTACATTAAAGAAATGTGGATTTGAGTTTCACCAGTGGTCAGGGTTGCTACAAGGAGACTGGTCTATTCCAGCCAGAGGGAGCAAGTCTACGTGGAGATCCCTTACTACATTTGCGGCACTTGCAGTCTTTGTCTCACTGTAAAAGCCACACACAAGCAGCTGCTAGCCCCAGGTAAGAGCAGCTTTGCCCAGATAGGATGTGCACACAGAACTCACAAAATGGCTAAATACAGCTCACGTAGCCTTCAACCACTTCCCTCAGGCAAGGGCCCTCCCCACACATCCTGAAGGCAGCTGCCTCATGAGTACCATGTATTTATACCACATTCAGTGTCTGGGTCATAATGATTCCCCCCTTGATGAAATGCACCCATCTTTTCCACCAAGTCACTAACAGATAGGCCCCAGCACAGATCCATGGGAAACTCTGCTTGTAACCGGTCTTCAGGTAGAGTACAAACCACCACCGTTTTGTTCTTGAGCCCCCAAATCCAGCCAGTTATTTAGTCACCTACAGCCCACCCACTCAGACTGTAACATCTCAACGCAGACACGTGTTTGGGCTGGACAAGGCTGTCTCTGTTGCTAAGCGCTACTGCTGCATCCTAAGCCAGAAAGCATCCAGTTTTCCATCCAGAGACAGGCTTTAAGACTGGGGCAAACATAATTCTTTTTTGATTTACAGCAAACAAAATACTTGATTTACAGTAGTCAAAATACTTCATATAAACTTTTCTTCATGTTGTGGGTGGGAAGGGAGTTCAGAAAAGCAATTTGGAATTCTTTATTCAGGATAAAAAGGAAAATAAAGAAGAAAAAAACCCCTGAAAACACTGACAGGAATTGCATTTGCCAGAGTAAAGTCATTTTGACAGAAATCTTCTGTCTGCCTCTCTTCGTTTAACTCTGCCTGTTAGAACTAGATTCTAATTTCCTTGAAGTCAATGGCAGACTTTCTTCAATATAGTGAGAATTTGGGCCTCAGATTGAAATAACACAAATTATGGATACAGTCAGTCAAAAAATTCAATTTAAGAACCGGGTTTTTAGGCTGAATATCATATTTCAAACATAGACATGAACAGCACGAGGGCCTTGGAGGGCTTGGACAGCTCCAGCCAACACGCAGAGCCTAAGAGGTGCTGTGGAAACAGGGACAGTAAATTCCCCAGGACGACTTAATTTGTTGGCAAAGACAGAGCAATTACCATCTGATTTATTTCTACTTTGAAAGAGACATTCAACAGCTTCCCAGCATTAAGACATTTTCACACTTAAGTCCAGAAAGGGCTTAGAGCTACTTATGCCCAGTTACTGTACATTTCCACAACAGCGCAGAGCCTTGGCAGGCTTCTCAACCAGCTGGTAAGCCTCAAATCCGCCAGAATGTGCGGAATAAAATTTTTTTCCTCCCAAATTTCTGAGCAGCTGTTTCTCAGGAAAGACATTGGCCAGCTTTCAATGGATCTGCATAGTTGCAGGGCAGGAAGTAGACGCAATCACTTTAACATTGCTCACAAAACCAAGGGTGTCTTCACCTCTCTAGCACCATTTTAAGAGCAATTATTCTAGCACAGAAAATGTTTCTTGAGTTAAGCTGAACAGGCTTAGTAGAAATGCAGAAGAAACCTCTAAAGAACTGAAGAGAAGTCTGTTTGCTCTTTTCATGTCATAGCCCCCTCCACATCCTTTCCATGAGTTCACATTGGGAAGCATCAAGAGTATTTCAGTGACCCAGAAGCCTTCCAAACAAGGAACTCATCCAGCTAATGAGAGCCCTGTGCTCCTCTTTCCTCTGCCTTTACCCTGCCTTTGGCTACACAGTTTCAGCCCTCCCTTACACTTGCCATGGAATCCATCACAGCCTGCCCTGAGCCCTATCAGCTCTAATTCAGTGGAAGATAGATGCAGCAACAAAAGTTGGTTTGATTTTTTTTTTTTTTCCTCCTTTTTCTTCCTTTCCCTGCAAGGTTGGCCAGGTGAATTGGCTCGGAGGGACTGTCAGAGCAGGCATACAGCAAGCAGAAGTGCCTGGTGAGAGCACATCAGCTCTCCTTTCCAGTGGGTGTGAGGTGTTTAGCTACCCAGCTCCTCTCCTGTGACAACCCCTTTGGAGACCTCACACTTACTTTGCCCACTCCCTTCAGGCTCTCACTGGACTGGAAGCTGCTGAAGGTCAGACTATCCCATCCTTTTTTCTCTCATTACTCTCCCCACCTCTGGCATCTCTGTTAATTCGAAACCACCCACACACTCACTTCATGCAACAGCTCCATCCACTAACACTTAACAGCTGACATTTTTCCCTAATTTGCTGGTTCAGAGGCATGTTTTCTTACACAGTAACACTTCAGAATATCAAACCTATTTCATGTGAAGAGTCTCTCATGAAGCCCATTGCTTTCCACCAGAAGATCCCTTCTGCTTAACATGCGGCTGATGCTCATCACCAAAATGCACCTTCAGCAAGTCACAGTGCAGTGCCTCTGTTTCAGTGTTGAAGGTACCCAGAGAGTGAACTTCTCACTAAATCATTACATGTTGTGTCCTCCCCATTACCCTCACTTACAAACCAGGAAGAAAACCAAACCAAACACATCCAGACAAAACCACCACACCCTACAAACCCCTAAAACCTCCTCCTGGCTCTCAAATCAGCAGCAAGGGTGCTTGGCTGGATTCTCAGGGCCAAAATGCCCAACAACCACTGGCCGAAGGTGGACTGCTCTAAGTTGTGCTGAACCCAAGCAGCTCTTCCAGGAGGGAGGCTCTGTGGCACGGTGGTCTTCCCCGCCTGTGCTGCCAAGTCCCTTACACTAACAGAGCATACACATGCATGCCTAGGGCTATTCATCGCTGCCGCTCTTTCTCAGGGATGATCCTCCAGTAACGTCAACTCGAGTGTGCTCACCCCGAAGAGCGTGCCCTGGTGTTGCCTGCACAGCTGCCAGGCCAGTGATGGCTTATTCTCTGGGACAAGCTCCAAGTCTGCTGCTGCTATCAAGCCCTGCCACAACAGAAAACCAAGCGCAGGACTTCCCCGGGTACCTCGGCTACAAGCCCCCCTCCAGAACACCTCCAGCAGCTGCAGGGGTTTTTTTTTGCTGCTCTACCTCCCTTACCAACGACACTCTCTGGCTTATCAGATAACAGCCGTGCCGTAAGAAGGCTAGAAAGTCTTTGGGCACTTTTGCAGTGCTATCAGTGTTCAACACTGCTAGAGTCTCCATGCCCTGTGCATGGGGAACATCCCTTACTCCTGGTGACAGGTACAGCCCCTTCCAGCCTGCAGCTGGGGGTTCAGGAAGGAGATCCCCACCTGGGCTGGGGCTTTCCAAGGCCGCAGGGCCACTGTAGCCCTACCTGGAGGGACGAGCAGGTAACCTGCAGTGCAAAAGCCTCAGACAAATGGAAAGAAAAGGGTAAGTTTCACCTCGAACAACCACAGGCTTTTACTGTTTGCCATCTTCTACAGATCTTTTAGATTCAGGCCCCAAATCAGTTTCAGGTTAGCAGAGACCAAATTTTCTTCTGCTCTCTTTGGATCAGGCCCCTCCTAGGTAAAAATCCCAACAGTTAATGGAAATGCAGTGCGTATGGAGATTCCACTCCTATTAGCAGGTCTCTCTGAGAGGACACAATTTTCCGTCCATGCATTAAGCCAGTCCAATACTGACATCAGCTCATTTCCATTGATCCTGATTACATAATAGTGACTTAATTCTCCATAGAATTGAATTTTCCATATGTTTGGATCTTTTGCAGTTGCTACATGATTTCCTTGTTCCCTGCTGGATTTATTATTTATTATCTCTTTCTCCTATACTTAAAACTTACCATCTTTATTGCAAGCAGAAATTTCTACAGACTTGTTTTGGTCTTCTGATACAACGCTTAACACATCAATTTCCTTCCATCTAAAAGAGACCTCCATGACAATACCACAGTGTTGGACACGCCTATAGCTTTAAGGATTGCCACCAATTCTGGACTGAAGTTACATTTTGTTTCAACAGACATTAAGAGCAGTTAATAACCATTATAGCACCCAAGTTTTCAGGTACATTTAATGCTATAATTCATAAACATCAGATTTACAAGATGATCTTAAAGGTCTCTTCCAACCTATATGATTCTATGATTCTACATGGAAGTTGTTAAAACAAAACACCAACGGATTGCAAAGGTTATATAGTTTTATAGCTGTAGAGTAATATTCTCACTCTGTGTGTCAGCTCTACTGAGGGGACTGGTTCTGTCAATAGGTAAAAGTACCACGAGCTCCCAGTGGCTTCACTCGGATGACCCTCAGCAATGCCTCTGGTTAGGTCCTCTTGGCCATATCCTGGAGGACTGGAGCTCACATTTCTAATGTATTTGCTAACATACACACATTACCAGTGCTGCTCACAAGAAAATGTTTTTCCTTTAACATACACGTGGTACCATTGCGTAAAGCCATTAACTTTCACAATACTGCTTTACCACAAAGGCAGTGCTATGCACTCAAGACAGGAATAAACTGAAACGTGAATATCAAAAACACCCCCAGAAACTAGGCGTACACCTGTACTGCCATGCTACATACTACTCGGTGTTTACTTGGGATGAGCCAAAACTGCAATGCATTTTCAGTCCATCAGCCTCTCATTTGCTTATGTGTCATGGTAATTCTCTCTTAAGCTCCATTGACACAATCAACCATAACCCCCTTCACATCCCCGCAATATCCCTTCTTTTCCTTTCTAGCTTCATTGAACTTATTTTCCACCTTTATCCAAGAAACCTTGCAGCCTCTACCAGAGTCAGTGAAGTTATTCCCATACTTGACGCCAGAACTACTTCAGCATTTCTGTACATTAAGGTTTAAAAGATCAATTACAACACTGATCCCATCTGAGAATACTAGTCAGAGAACAGGCTAAGTTCACCTAACGCTTTTCTTCTCATTCTCTTTCTTTATCTTATTGACGTTCACACCTACCTCCCAAATTTCAGGAGTCCAGGTGTAGTCAGCAAGTACGATTCCTGGCCGAGCATGGCTCAGGAATACAAAAGCTGTCCTGATAAGTAATACAAGAAAGCTGTAGGAAAGGCTACAGTGTCCACAACTGCACGAGCAGCATCCAGCCCCGGGCACTAAGGAGCTGAGACTAGAAGCAGGAAGGCACGAGTGGCAGCTGAGCATGGCTTACAGAGGCTGGAGAAGAGAAGGTCTGGGGTCTAAAAGCAGCCTTCCAACACCTGTGAGGACACCAACAAGAAGACCCAGATCTCCAGAGAGGTGCATGGTAGAAGAACAAGAAGAGGAAATAAATTGAAACAGGGAGGTGCCAAATGGATACATGGGAATAAAAATTCTCCATGACAATTTGTTGTGACAGCTCTGCCCTTGGAAGTTTAAGACCTGACAGGACCCCAGGCAACCTGATGCGAGTTCAATGTTGGCCCTGCTCTGAGCAGGAGGCTGAGGTGGAGAACTCTCAAAGTCCCTTTGGATAGTAAATCATAGAATTGCCAAGGTTGGAAAAGACCCTTAAGATCATCGAGTCCAACCGTTAACCCATCACTGCCAAGTCCATCTATACCACGCCCTCAATTAAAAAATTAAAGCCTCATTAAAAATACTTTCAAAATTATTCTATTGAAGAGATTAGGATTTAGGGAAAAAACACAACCACAAAGAAAGATTCTTGGGCTGAAGAAGTCTCTTCTATGGCAAGGGAAGCACTGCCACAGTAAGACTGTTTAAAAAAAATTAATGCAATCATCTGTTCCTCAAGACTCCATGGAAAGAACCTCCCCTCTGTCTCTGTAGAGCTTTGAAAACATTGGTAGTTCCTGGAAATACATCAGGAGAACAACCACGATAATGGTATGTACAAAGGGAAGTTAGAAGAAGAGAAGGATTTGGTGAGATCTGGGAGCTCTCAGCCCTCTCTGCTGTAGGATGGACAGCAGGTGCCATCTCTCTCCCCCACACCCCCAGGGTGAAAGCACTTGTGACCCTGTTCCTTTCTCCTCAAGGAAGGGATGCAGTCCACCAGCCCTGCTCCACACCAGCAAGAGGTCCCTCCCTCACTGGCCAGAGGCAGGCAGGGCTGCCAAGAAAAGAAGTTACTCTTCCATTGTCTACATTCAACACTAATAATTCACAGCCCTTATACAACACATCCCTAAGAGTAAAGAGACCTCCTAGACCATTAAATATTCCCCAACAGAACAGTGGCAAGTCACTGCCCTGGGAATATACCACATTTAAATGGGGAGAACACCAGAAGATGTCCACCTTCTGGAACACGGGATTAAACTAGATGATCTAAAGGATCTTTTCCCTCTCTAATTGCATCACCTCTATAGCTTGGGACACCTAATCAAACTATTTATAATAAATTCTGTCACCAGGGAAGGCTACAACGCAGACCAAGGAACTCCCTCCTTCCAGGCATCTCTGAAGGACTTGCACATCCTTGACATCCCAAGTGAGCCCACGGGAAAGTGCATCGCTACCCAACAGACTAGTCCCTCCCCACCGCACACTGCTCCTGCTCCCATTGCTGCCCAGCCTGTCAGCAAGCCAAGCCAGCAGAAGAATAACCTGGTGAAAAACTAGTAGCTGTCTGCTGGTAGAGTGACAAGGAGCGCAAATGCCAGAGATGGTGCCGGCAAGGCGGTTATAAGCTGTTAGATAGCAGGAGAATTCACAAGGCGACTGTGCCAAAGAAGTCTCCATCACCTACTGCATGCAGCCACCAAAAAGAATGAAGAAATGTTCTCTGAAGCTGTCTCCAGGTAGATACCTGCTTGTTCCTAGTCTATAGAGGACAGTAGCACAGAACTAAATGTAGGTCAGTGGCTGGATGTAGAATAAAGCTGCAGAAATAATGAACACCAGTGAGACTTTCCTTTCACACTAGGAATTGCCAACAACTTGCTGCGTTGAGCCAGATGCGTTTTCACCACATCCCTAGGATCCTGGCCACACAGCACGCCAACCGAATCACACAGCTCGCTCTACGCACGCGTGCTGTGGCCGGCGCAGAGACCCAGACTGGGTCCAGCTGTGTTTATTCGGTCAGCTGCAGTGCCACAAAACACAGCTGCATTGATCCGGGTCCGGACACCTGGGTCCAAATAAAAGCAGCTCAGTAGCAAGAAGTTGGCCATCCCTGCTCCATCCAACTGGAGCCGACCCCGTGACTGTGCAGGGTCTGACCGCGTCTGCCTTCTCATCCAGCGTGCTGCGAGCAGTGACAAAGGGGACGCGTGGAGTCAGGGCGAAGAGGAGGCAGCACACATGGATTATGGAGTCTGACTCGGGGCCAGGAGACCCCAGTTTTCATCCCAACCCCTCCTCTGGCTTGAGCTGTGCTGCAGGAAGTCCTTCCCCTTCCTGGTTTGTCCACGTTGCTCATTATTCCTGTCTTGATAGGAGTGATCTTCCCCCACTCCCAGTCCTTTCTGGCTTCGGAAAACTCTTGGCAACCAACATCAGAAGTGTTTTTTGTCTTTTCAGAAAAGCCTCCACACTTCATTTCAGATGTTATGGTTTTCATTTTCACATAATATGCACTATGACTGACGTGTCAAAGCCATCATAGCCTAAATCTTCGGCTTTTATTTCTAAACTCACTATAAAGAATTGTTCCCTGCTACTGAGTGAGTCATCTTCTCTAGATCAAAGCTTCTCCTGCTCAAATTGAAACAAAACAGTTTGGCATTTGACTCTTTCATCTAGAAGCCAGCTCTGCCTGTGCTAAGCAGCAGCTCCCTTTACATATTCATAATGGAATATTTTACTTCCTTCTGTCTGTACTATGGCAGAACAGGCCTGCACGTTTGGGAATAACAGACAAAAAGTAAATGTATAAACAAGGGAAGGCAATCGTACAACCGAGGGCTGAAAGAAAACTCAGAATTCCAACCCAGAACCTGAGATTAGCAAACACTGACAGGAGCACATTTCAGCAGCAGCTGAAGAGGCCTGAACCCAAAGCATCAGAGAAGTTGGGGATATCATGGAGCGACTCGGTCCGTGCTGCGGTGCAGGCTCCACTATCAGCTCCAGAGCCCCCAACACCAAGGGCCCTCAGCCCTTGCTGAGGTCTCCAAGGAAGATTTGGCTGCATTTTCATAAAGCATGTCTCCAGTGCGGTAGAGCCTCCTCATCTTTCACGGTCCAAATAATTATGTCTGGAGCAAGGGTCAGCCGCGTCTGCGCTATTAGCACCCGGAACAGTTAGCATTTCTGTTTAGTGAAGGAGCTGCCAGCTCTACATTCCTCCTCTATCACAATTCAGCTTTTGTTATGTTAAATGTAGATTTCCTGGCATGTCAAAGGCATCTTTATCAAATGCACCAGAAATATGGCTAACTAATGTATCAATAAAAACTGGTAAAACTTGCAGTAAACCTAATATAAATCTTAGATCCAGTCTGGTCCTTGTGGTCAGCCCATTGACTACGCTGGAGTGACACCAGGAATGAGTTTGGCCCTTCCCACCTCCTCTAAATGTGGGCCAACAGACATTCATGTTTATCAGGAAAAACAAGAACATATGCTGGAAACAGAGCATTTCCAACAAAAACCTCAATCCGGCATGGGAACAACAGCAAACTGCAAAGATTTTGTAGCTAATAAGGAGTGTCAGTGTGAGGTTGTCTGACCAGAATTAAACATTACAAGAATAGCTTAAAGAAAGCATTGAGTATCTTCCAGACCTACACATTTCCTAACAAGAGACACCAAGCAGCCAACTGATGGAAGAATGGGGTACGCACCAGCCCGTGGTTCTTATCCGGGTTTTGGAGTAACACTAGTTTCAAAGAGACAGCAAACAGCCTACATTTACTGCAAGGATACCGCATTTTATTATGTGCGCAGCGCTAATAGGACACCCTACGTACGATCTTCAAGCCCTCTCCCACAAGTACCATTCTTTGTGCTCAACACCTGGTTGTGCTCCTGGTGGTCCCCATGTTTTTCTGTGGGATTTGTAACTGACCTCCACAAGAATAAACGACTCGCCATAGCTGGCATGATAGCAGCAGCAAAGGAAAAAATCCAGCACAACACCTTAGGGGGATGCCATTATTTAAGCCGAAGAATGGAAGGAAGGCTGACGTAGCCAGTCCAAAGAAACAGGAACGTGAAATCCCGTGCCGCTTCATGCGGAATTTCAGCCAGAGTCAAGCCCTGCCTCTGGGTGTTGCCGCAGCAGCCCAGTTGGGCTCAGGCTGGGCTGGGCTCACTGGGGGTGCAGATGCCCAACTGCCAGGGGCCCCTGTACTCCCATCCTGAAGCACCCCAGGATTTTCAACCTCAGCATCGCCCAAAGCTTGCTGCATTAATTTCTAAGAAGTATAATAAAACTGTCATTGCTCTTTTGGTTTAAGAGCTCCAGTGAACTATCAGAATAAAAAAAATAAATCATTCTGGTTTGGGCAATGCTGAGCCTCCTGGGTCTAGAAAGCATTTGCTTCTCTTCTCAGCCAGACATGGGAATTCAGCCTTTAGGATAACATACGGGAATTCTGATTGCCATTTTGCTTCCCCCCACCCTGCCAACTCCCATTTCAATTTCCAGAAATAGACCTCCTCTATACTCAAAGAGAGCATCTGTTTGAACAACCTGATCCGAAAACTAAGTTCACTGAAGTTAACTAGCGCAGAGTGCTAACAGACACAGGTTTAATGCAACTACATCTTCGCCCAGGTCTGTTCTGCTTCATATATTGTCAGTTTATGCTGGCTCAGATTAAGCCAGTGTAACCCATTTAAATAGATTAGATCGGTATTTTGGCACATACTGGTGATTAAATCAAGAGCCCACTGAGCTGAAAGTGTGACTAGCTACCATGATCCAAGTGCTCAGATGACAAGACCACATTAACAGTGTCTCAATAGCTGTGGATCAGGATCAGAGACAGAATTACAACTCAATATCCCAGAAATCAAGAGTATAGATTGGCATAACAAATACACTTCAAGACTGATTTACAAAACTGGTGAATTTTCCTAGAGCCAGGCCTTAGAGTTCACACGAACTCACATCTAAGCCAAGCCACACTTGCGAGCGTTGATACGTTTCTGACACGCTTTAATCAGTTACAGGGTCTCTAGAGTATTGCATTAGGGCAACAGGTACCAAGCGAGCCAATAATTCCTTTCAGCACCTGAAAGAAAAGCCTAATTTCCAAGAAGTATCATCTCACTAGGGGGACAATTTCAAAGCTCTAGCTACAGCAAAATTAAACTGACATGCCATCTAGGCAACTAGATAATATCATCAGCTAGCATTGTTGATTAGAGAAAGCCAAAAGACACTATGCATGGAAACACGTATGCATCCTATAATATGAGCAGAAGAGAGAAGATGGGATAAAGTTGAAGCAGTAATGAGAACATGTATTTATATAAAATAATACCATGCTTAACTCAAGAGTAAGTCATTTACATGCATTGTTTTGATAAATCATACGGTAGCTGACTTCTGTTTTCTATCAGTAAGAGACACATGACCTTTTGGTTCTGTATTAAGGTGAGCGCATCTGCGCTGTAAACCTCAGCGAGCGTTTGGGTTGCTGCTTGTCCCACACAGCCCTGGCCCTGCAACAAGGCAGGTCCTTGTTAGCAGAAAAGGGATCATATTAACTCCTTACTGTTGTGATTAGTTAAGTTATAGACAGAATCCAGTAACAATTAGGACCGTGCTGGGAAGTTAGTCCTCACAGCTTTCTCATAGACCAGCCAAAGGAGGTACCGCCAGGTGAATTGGTGGGGGGAAGGAGGCAGAGCATGCACGAAGTCGCTCTGCAGAGACCCCTTGTTCCAGAGGTCACTGGCTTTTAGAGATTCTGTGACCACGCATAGGCTGAGCATCACCGACAACCACGTTCAGCTCTGACACTGCTGCACAGGGGAACAAGACAGATGTAAGTGGGGAGCACAAATACCAGGGTGGGGGGGAAACCAAACCCACCCAAAACAGTCACACACGCGTTTCACTAGTGACTTTGCACTGCTCTGGGGTACTTCCAGTGAGGTTGCTGAACTCCGAAAGCCCCGGCACTGGTTACACTTACAGCCCCAGGCACCAAGTGCAATATGCCCCAGATGAGGCAAACCACCCACACGGCCTGAAAAATTCAGAAGGAAAAGCACGTAGCCACCGTGCTGCCGGCAGAGTCAAGGCCCCTGCAGCAGCAGACAGGGGAGCGAGAGCCACCCTGCTCGGTGTGCAGCCAGCTCTTCAGCGGCCTCGGCTTGGGGAGGATGGCTCCCGGACCGCCGCCAGCAGCCAGGCTTGCCTGCCGTTGCTCACACCTCCGCTTCGACCTAGTTCATGCGATTTCACACACGGCTCATCTTTTAGTGAAGAGAGCTGCCTCCACCCATGCACACACATACTGAATTCCTAGCCACAGCCAGATTTTTGGTCCCTGTTAGATGAGATGGTTGCATATCCCACCCCTCAGCCCAGCTAACTACAGCAAGGTAAAGATAACTCAGCTGCTCTCTAGATTGAGCCTGATTATTTTAAGCAGTTCTCTTCTCAAGCAGGGCTTTATCATACTTCAGCAGCTGCCAAGATCAGGCAATCCTATAGCAGACGTAGAACCATACATTACAATCCATCTCTCTGCCTGATTCTGTATACCTTAGGGCGATGAAGAAGTCCAAAAAGTATGACAGTAAGAGCAGCAGAAGTTCCTACATGGCACGTTTTTAGAGATTGCAATAAAACACAAAGGATTCTCGAAGACAACAGATTGAAACAAAGGAGGCAGGACATGGTCCCAGCCAAGCAGCAGGGATGAAGCTGCTGACGGGATGGATGGGCAGATGGCCTCCAGCCGTCAAAAGCCGCTGCAGCGGCCTGGGCTTGACACATCTCTGCTTTTAAAGGCAGCCCCAATTTCTACACTCGGGATATTTTGCTACCACAAGTGGTGGCCACCTAACTGCTGCAACCGCATACTGTTACAAGCAGACACCAAAGAGCATCTCTGCCTTACTACTGATGTCAGCTCATTCACAGCGGGACCACCAGAAGTCGGAGCCATTTGGCACTGGGAATGACTGGACACAAGCACTGGCTTATTCCACAGAGATGACAAATCACCGGCACTACTGGAAGGCTGTGGGGCTGCAGCTGGCTCGGTTGCATTCCTCAGCAGAAGAAAGCTCCACATTTCACACACACTTGTGGAGAGACTTTCAGCTAAAGCCACTAGTGACATCGCAAAACCTTGTGCGACTCGTGTTCTCTGTGAGCCAGCTCTTTCTTCCCAAGCCTTAATTGCTGTCATACTTTGTAGTGATAAATAGCAATGAGGAGATCTGCAGAGCGACTTTGGATCAGAGATTCCTTTGCAGATACCTTATCTCAGCTCACAGGAGCCTGCACACACGCTTCTTCTCGCCACCTGCCTGAGCCGGCTGCCTCGGAGCACACGCAGGCTCCAGGAAGGAGATGCCCTCCTCGCAGCAGCCCGAGACCTGCTCCCCATCTCTAGCTCAGTCCCAGAGGGAAGGGCTCAAGCCACAACTTGAGCATGAACTACAAGAAGCTCTCGGCTCAGACCCACCTCCTTCAAAGCACTGTTGCCAAAGCGTTATGCAAACTTTTTCAAAAAGCATCCCGGCCGCTTAGCTGCCCACCTCTACACCCCAAACTCAGCGCCGGCTCTGGAACGCCTAGATGCACTTGTTATTAGCAAGATTGACAGTCTAAGGTATATTTTTCTTTAAAAAAGATTCAGTCTACTAAGTCACAAAAGCAAGTGAAAAAAACACGTGTATCACTCCAGTGCTGGGGGCAGCTACTGCTCCTGATTATCTCAGGAAGAGGTTCCTACACTCAGAAAAAAGAAGCCCACAGGCTGAACTGCCAGCTAAGGCTCATGGATCCCTATTTCCCAGGCTTTTTCTAAGCCTTGCACTGCACTTTTATCCTAAGCAGATCCAAAGGAAAAAGAGAAAAAGAAAAAAAGACATCAGAAAAATCTTTATGCATGACAGAGCACAGTCCACCCAAGGGGGGGAAATACTGGCTTTTATTAAACTGCAGTGGCCAAGTCTACATGTTAACGTGGGAGTTTCAGTCTGATCCCATAATTCTGAGATATTTACTTCCAGACAGAGCTGTTTATAACAAAAGACAATGTTGCCATACACCAAACCATCCTCAGACGTGCTTTCTATGGAATTTTGCCCACAAAGAAGGCAATAGGTCATTGGGGGGAAAAAAAAATAAAAGAAAAATAAGTATTTTAGCGAGTTCTGACCCTCGTCTTTTGAACTTTGGATCAAACCAGGGCACTTCCCAGGCCTCCCCCCTGCAGCACCCTGCTACACTGGGGGTCCTGCGCTGCCACAGCTGACCTCCACCGCTGCACCCCAGCCTGCAGCTGCAGGGGCGAAGGCAAGCCAAACCCTCCCTGCCAGCAGGAACCGCCACGCTCGCACCTCCTTCGGCGACAGCAGCTCTCATGCCCATCCTGGCCCACCAGCCGCAAGCTGGACCGCTTTCGGTGGTTTCAGCCCTGGTTATTCTCTCTTTCGGCTGTGGCGGAGCGGGAAGCCAGATTCGGACCTCAGGCTCAGCCCCGCAGAAGGGGCGCGTGCAGGCACAGTGCCAGCCCCGCTTCGCTGCAGCTTCTCAAAGGGCTCGGCATCCTGGCCACCCTTAGCCACTGCTGTTTGTTTTGGAGGGTTTTTCCTCCTAAAGCTCTCTGCTCCTTGGATCCAAGTACAGTTATTTATTTATTTATTAAATAAATAAGAACTTTGGGTACTGGGAGATCCGTATCTTCCTAGGGAGCACTTCTAAATAGATTTTTCTTTTTGTGAATTTTGACAGTCATTCTTCCAGTTCACACAAGGTTTTACCATGTGCTGTAGAGCACGGCAAAAAGTTCCCAAATTTAACCCCTCTTCAAACCACAGCACAGCTCTGACAATGAAAACACCTTCCCCCAGCTACTGCCAGGAAATCCACCTGTTCATTAACAGTTCCCCATCCATACCCAAAAGAGCCAAATAACTGGTTCCAGCCCAGAAATTGGCTGTGGCGGCACCTGCACCAGCAGCTCCCCGGGGCAAGGCCATGTCAGACATCTCTGACCCACAGAGCTCTGCTGACAGTCTGCAGCACAGACTGGACCAGTCCATCTTGTCTGCCAGCTTGAGAGAAAAGCAGAAATGACTCAACTTCCAAGATGAAGTAAACAACCACACACAGGTTGCCAAACTGGCTGTGTGACTGCAGGATCCCAATTTACTTGCTAGGTCTGGATCTGTGCTTCAGCCAGGCAGCTTTGGAGAGGAATGCCTACGTCCCAGGTGCACGTGCTCTGCATCACCTTTAGTCACAGATTCACCCCTGACTTTTGGTTCCCCACGATATCCCCTACAGCTCTGGGCCCTCTCGTCGCTATTGCCTGAAGATGCACTTCCCTGCCTCAGGTGACTCCTGCCTCTTCTGAGGGTACAGCAGATTAATTTGGGTTTACAGGGACAAGAGAACGGCATCCCTAATTTCTCCTGATCCAGGCAGGATGGTTGCAAGGAAGGCACCAGACGCAGGTTAGTAAGCCTGGGGTTCTGGTCCTGGATTTGCCATAAAACTTTAAAGGATTCAGTCAAGTTATTTAGATCCTTGATATGTGCCTTATGTTGAGATGGAAACATTGTGGAGCAAGTATTCAGTTGAGCAGGCGCCCAGAATTCAGATTTAAAATCCCCTGCAGAGCCTGGGCTGCCAGTTGCCTGCTTGCCCTCAGTGCACTGCCACTGTTGGGCGCTGGAAGAGCCGGCCCTGATCCAAAACAAAGCAAAACAAACAACAAAAAAAAAGCAGCACAAGCATTTTTGCATAGACACTCCCTGTGTTCCTGGGCTGTGGGTGTTCCACGAAAGCGATTAGTGAGACCCCCTGAACAATACACTCATTCACACGGTACCACCGCTGGTGCCGGGCCAGGCGGACGTGCACGGCCTGCTGCAGGGAGCGGCAGCGGCGCATGGCGGGCTGGGGCAAGTGGAGCCGGACACACCAGGACACACCAGCGAGCCCACACCTTGCCAGCAGCACTCCAGAGCAGGTGCCTGCGGGCACAGAGCTTGTGAGCACTGCTAGCTCTAGGAGCAGGCTCCTGGCAGTTTTGGTAGCCACTCAGATGGGGCACAGACCCGGCAGCGGTACTGCTGCCGCTGCACGGAGCCCTGCCGCGGATGCTCAGAAGGAGCAAGCCCCAGTGACCATTTGGGGGGCAGCAAAAGGAGCACCCCCAGGCCTGGCAGTTACACACACTCTCCAAGGGCCATTGCTGCTCACCAAACGGGACTGAAGCCAACGTCCACACAGCCTGCTGCCCCTCCGCAGTGAGCCTGTCCTGGTCTGGAAAGCACCGGAGAGGCTCCTGTGCACCCAACACAGCTCAGAGCACCCTCAGGTGCCCTGTTTACAGAAGAAATGCAGCTGCGCTAGAAGAGACAGAAATATTACACTGGCACAGGTGACAGCGTGTGGGATGGCTCGGCAGGGTGGACACAGAGGATGTGTAATTGAGACAGGCTGTGGTTTCAGTCACAGAAAAAGGTTTCATCTCCTAAATCCCTGCTGAGTAAGTGACTGCACTCCAGCTGCCTGTTCCCCAGCAGAGTCCCCTCCCATCTCCTGAACTCACCATTCTCACAGAAGTGAGAGTTGTTGTATATGTTATGAAGTTATCCAGGACATCACTAATTTTCATCTGCATTTCAAAGAAGGCTCAGCCCAGCAGCTTAAAATTGTATTGATTTGGTACAGGGTGGTACATCACCCTGTTTTCTCCAGTTGCCAATTACACCAAGACAATTAGCTAAACACAACAGCTGTGTTGATGCTCAGCTGAGGAGAAACCACATATGTTTGTAGAGAGCCTAGATCACGTTAACATGAATCAATCCGTTTCTGACTGCTTAACAAGAGTTTATAAAGGGCCTCAGATTGTTACCAAGGCTCATGTCTTTCACTCATATCTCCACTTCATGGCTTAATCTCAATCACATCTCCCTGTATTTGCAAGAACTTGCTAACAAGAACATGTGCCGAAGTCCCAGACCCACACCCCTTTCCCCTCCCAGTTAAAACATGTTAACTAGCAAGCAAACACCTTGTCTTTCTACCAAGTCACCATTTTAATCCTTATCTACACTAAGCTGTTGGCTTCTGTTAAGACCACCACCTCTCCTCCATAGACAAACAGGGCTGATCTCCTTACAGGAGCACTGCAAACACCAGCAGTGCCCTGCAGAGCCCAGGGAGACCCTCAGAAATGCAAAGCTTGTGTCTTTGCTCAATAGAGACAGTAAAACAAGAATGCCAAACACCTTTCTTTGAAGAACTGGGCTGCAAGTCACTGTCATTACAGAGCTCTAACGCCTTAGAAATACAATAATGATCTCACAAACCTCGCAAGGCTCACATCACTTGACATCTCAGATTACGTGCATGGGGCTGCATCACCGGGGAACCACCTGTGACCGTGGTGACAAGGGGCTGGTCTGAGAGGACCTGACAGGGATGGGTGGATGGACGAGTAAGGGTGCCACCAACACACCCCTTACCAGTAAGGGTGCTTTCAGCACCTCTCCCCACCCCAGGGTCTGACACCTGACATGTGGGGCAAGGAGCCATGGGACCGCTCTAACAGGGAGCACAAGGTGGGGCAGTTGTACAAATGTCGTATTCAAAGGTAAAACACATGAGATAGAGGAGAGCAAGCGCTTGCGGGGAACAGAGGAGGAGCAAGAGATGAGCAGCTCCGTCCTTGTTACTCTGCAGCTGTGGGTACAGCTAGCGTCCTCGCTCACGCCTGCCCTCCACTGCCTGCAGGTCTCCCCTTGGGCTGTTGGGTCTGTTGCCCCTTACGCCTCACACACACATCCCCAGTCACAGGCAGAAAGTGGATTTTTAAACAGCATTGCCACCAATAGAAGACACTCTTTACCATGGCCTGGCAAAAAAAAAAAAAAACAAAAACAAACAAACACAAAAACCAAAATAAACCAACCAACCAACCCAACAAAGCACAACCCTGCCACACACTGAGATCCCCCTTCAGAGCTTTAATAGCCTAACAAGAGTCAAAAGTCTGTGTCTTCCTATGCAGCTGGCCTTGCATCCCCATTTGCAGAGGCTGGGAAAGGAAACCCATTCCCAGGAGAGTTTCATAATCCCTCCTTCACTTCCCACCATGCAAGTCCAATAGCCGGAGCTCTTCCCGCTCTGCGCGTGCCACCAGCCCCGACCTTCCAGGCTCGCACCCACCTGGTCCTGCACGCTTCACCCTGCCTCTGAAACAGGAGGGACACCTCTTGTGCCTGCCAGGTTAGTGCTCGGATTAAGGCACATCCCTGCCTGCATTTACAGGTAAGAAATGTTGCAGTTTGCTGATGGCTGCAACCTTCATTTCTTTAGTAATAGGAAAGATCTTGTGGTCACATTCCTCCTCCCAGAGCAGCAGTTCATTGCTCAACAACCCTCTCTGAGTCCACCCATCTCTATCATTACAGGATTTCCCTGCACAAGTGCTCTGCCTGGCCAGTGCCAAGGATGGAGACTCCCCATACCAGCCACGACAGCAACAAGATATACCCACCAGAACGGGGACATTTTCCCTGTGCTTATTATTAATAATAACTTACTCGCCTGCTTTCTCCACCTGCTCCTCAGGGCTCCCAACTCCCACAGGTGCTCTCCCAGCCCCTCCCTTCCCCCCTCCCCTGCCTCACCAGCCCCAGGTGACTCCAGCCACCCCACCACGCTGGGGACCTCCCACCCACGAAACGAGCAGCTGCCATCACCTGTGGCCACATGCCGCAGGGAGGCATGGCAGCACCCTCATTAACACGCACCCGCTCGTTACCAGTTACACAAAAAGGACTGGCAAGGCTCCGCCATCTGTTGCGCTTGCTATTCATTACACATGGGCAGAACACATCCCCGCTGCTCTGAGGGAGCAGTGTGCATATTTGAAAAGACAATATACAAAACATAGCTGAATCTTAATGAAGCTACTGCTTTGCTACTGCGACTGAATGGAATTGCACAAACCCGGCCAGAAAGGAGAAAAAAAAAAAAAATAGCTACACAATATTTGACTTGTAATATAATCTTTAACATCACTTTTGCAGTAGGTTTCTATTGTGCTTATCAGGCCTGTAAGGTATCGACTGTAAGGAGGAAAAGGATCAAAATGCAACAGGCAGCGCAGCGCCAGCCCTGTCAGAATGCTGAAGTACTTGCATAGCCAGAAACAGTCCCGGCACAAATTAACTTCACACAATATGATACCGGGACATACAAAGTCCCCACCAAAGAAGGATGAGGGAACAAGGGCTGTTAGCTTGGCTGCATCTGCAGAGTCCTAACCAAACCTTGCCAGTTTGACAGTTACAAATCCAAATGGAGTCAGGCAGGAATATAGGTCTAGTACCAACTTCCCCGCATAAGTGTTCAAGCTTCATGAGAAGGACAGCAGTTACAAGGGGAGACACGTTTCCTCTCAACGGGTAAAATTTACTGCAGACTTATTCTGTGCCAGATCCACCTCCAGCAGAGACTTTTACACGCTAGCAGGAGCGGCAACCGTGAGTACCCACACGCATCCGAGTGTCCCGTGCCCAGGCACCTCACCCCACCTCCTCCCTCCTCAGCTGGCAATGAGCACTGAAGTTTGAGAGGTTTCCGAGAGCTGCCCATGGCACCACAGATCAGAGGAGCCGCTCTCGGTGGTAATGGCCCAGCAACATCACACAGGAAGCGCCAGAGCCATCGATCAAGGGGAAATAAATGGGCCGTGGGCGACCACCAGCCCGGATGAGATCTGCCAGAGAGACAGCAGGGAGGCTGCTCCCCTGCCGCCTCCCCAGCACCAAACCTACGTGCATTTAGAAAGCAGGACCCTCCACTCGCGC
>KL280252.1:5524-24677 GCA_000699545.1 Podiceps cristatus | reverse complement strand
GCCCTGGCGTCAGGTAAAGGCGCGATCCGCCCGCCGGTACGCCTCCCGCGGCGCTGCGTGCGGCCCAAGGGTGCTCCCCGGCTGGGAGCTGCCCCTGCCCATTAACCGCTGTTTCGACCCCCCCGCCGGGCAGCTGCAGGCAGCACTGTGGCACAGCTTGTCATAGCCCCAGGGGGCGCCTGGGCTAACAAACACCTCCCGCGCTGAATCGTTACTGTCTGCATTGATGAGCAGCGTAAGCGGTATTTCTGGATGATTGAAGGGTTGGTTATCAAACCAAATCCCTCTAGTGTAGACATGTTTCCTGGCCCTGAGTATCAGTTCCCAAGATCTGGAGTACATCTTTTTGTATTGTAAAATATTATCGTATCCAAATGCAGTTTTTCGCTCTTGAATTGTGTGATGTGACAATGATTATGTAAATTATGGTAAATCATGGTTGGCATCTCTTTTTAGGTATATTCTTAATGCATATGATAGAAGAGATAAGCTTTAGGAATAAAGTCTTGCTTTAGACCTTTTCAGGACATCTTGTATATATTAAGATGGCCACAATGAAACAAGAGGCTGCAGAGAAAATGACACCTCATCTGCCACATTTAGGGTCAAGACACTTTGCTGTGACTCACTCTTACCATGTATTACTGATGTACAATGCTAAAGCTGTTTCACTTGAATACATGGAAGTCAGACTCCAGCAACGAAGGCCAAAATGAAATGAAAGCAGCAGTGCTCATCTCAAGCTTTGTTCACAGTTCTGAAACAGGAGAATAAGTCAGAAGTGTGATGGTTGCTAGGATCTTGCTCCTTTTCAATGTGAAAATCATGCAAACATTCATGAGAACTAACAGTTTCAAAAATCTAGTGTTCTTTCTTTTAAGAGAAACAAAGGAAGACAATGACATTAAAAGCCTGTATTTCTCAACGCATTTTTCTATTTAGGAATATTATTGCCTGCCTTTTTGTTTTTCTTTTTTAAAGATCTCTGCTGAGAAAAATGACAGCTGGCTCTGTCTCAGTTCCTCAGGTCATACCACTTCGAATCCCTCTTCCAGGGAAAGCTAAACATGAAATAGACACAAATACTCTTGTAGAAATAAAATCAGGTATGAATAAGAGCTTTGAGTTGATGTAAAACCTTTACTTACATGTTCATTTGAAACTTTTAGCCTCTGTACTTCTGTTTGCATTTAATTATGAGTTTTATGACTGCCCGCTTCTTTAAGCAACTTACAAAATTAACCAATATTTTGATACACCAAAGATACTTGCACTTAGTTTTATGCATTCAAATAATATTGCTGACATGAGTTATTTCATATATGTTAGCAGTCTTAATTGCTTCTAAGATCAAGCTCTTAAGCTGTTGCATTTTGCTTTGACTGTAAAACCAGTGCTTGAAATTATCATGTGCCAGGCTCACCTCAAAGGTTTTCCTTACAATTTTTTAAATGCCACCTTTCACCATGAGAGAAAATACCTTTTCTGTTATTAGAACAGACAATCTGTTACAATGTCTTCATACAAAACCATTGCACAGCTACTTTATGAAGAGAAATACTGCTTATAATGAAATTGCATTTGTTAAGTAACTAATTTTTCATGGGAGAAACAGTTTTGGTCCCAAACATTCGGTCATTTATGGAACTGCTTTATTTTATTTTTGTGAGAAAAATCAAGCACAGTAGTGAGTACTTTGAAGCGTAGAGCTTCTTTTTCACAGGTTGGCCAGTTACTTTCTCTCTGTTTTTCAGATACACCTGAGGTCTCCATTTATTACACTTTAGATGGAAGTAAACCAAAACTCATTAGGAAACCTGGCTACAGAGAGCATAACACTTTTAAGTATAAGGGTCCTATCATATTACCAGTTGGGAAAATAATGGTCAAGGCACTGGCAGTTACAAAGTAAGTATCCTGTTTTATTTTAGTCCTGTTTTGACAAGGGACAGATATCCCAGTCATGGCTGGGAACCATGCTGTCTAAAGCACTCCATACCCCGCAAATGAGAGACACCCCTTTCCCCAGCCAGTTTGCAATCTAAGTGATCTTCATGGATTGAACTGACTTCACTTTCTCATAATACTTTTTATCCGTTAAGTGTTTGTGCAGATGGATTATTTCTCAGATGTTTATCTGCTGGGCTGTGGATGTAGGCCAATGATCTGTGGAAGCTGTGGGTGCGAAACTAATAAAATATACTATACTTAGGGCTCATCCTTTTGAGCGTGATCATAAAAAATGCCAGAGGAACTACTGTGGTCTTTTCTGGGGTCATTCAGCAGGTGTATAGAAGCTGGTCTTCCCGGGAATCTGCTTAGTTTCTCCCAAGGAGCACAGAATGCTAAACCTCACACCTGAAGTACAATGTTAATACAAGGATGAAGTACAAGGGTAAAATAAAAATACAACACATAAAAAGAAAACTGGATTTTGCTGCACAGCCACTGACTTTCTCCAGACTAACTTCATACTTAGACACAGAGAGAGGACACATGCATTCTCTGTCTGTACCCTGTTGTATTATCTTTTATTTCCAAGGGAGCAGAAACTTCTGCTCCAGTAGGGAATTTGTGCTTGCTGTTCCCTACTATTAGGACCCACAAGTAGCCTTTGCTTCCCTCTGCACTGGAATATAACCTAGGCCTATGTGTATTTTCTGATATTACTACCAGTATGTTTTCATTAAGACATTTTCAGGTGGGCTAAATAGATGCTCTAGAATGACGATAAATCCTAAATGAATGATTTGGTCATTTACAGCCATTTTAATGTTACTGCTGCAGTTTAATAAATGGTAGAGCATGACAGGTGTTATACCAAAAGAATAGGATGCTACTTGCTGCTTGACAGGGAAAATGAATATGGTATTATGAATGGAAGAAAAGTGTCACTCTCCTCTATTTTCTGCGATGCTGGCAAATAGTAGTTACCCCAGAAAGCAGATATAGAAGTATCAAGAGTTTTACATGTAAGAGTTGTTGACGGATTAAAATATTCATACATTTTATTGGTAACTTGTTAGTTTGCACATTTTAAACTGAAAATCATTTTTAAAAAGAACAAAATAAGGCAGTAGTTACTGCGAGTATTGCCCGGGATTATACTTATTAACTGAAATAATGACTTGCAAGCTTGGAAGAGGTGTACCAGCAAATGAGCCATGTTCATCAGTGATTTACTTTTTGCTGCACATGCATTTGTGACATGTATATACCTTCATGAACATTGATTTTCAGGGACTGCAGGGAGAGTACAGTTGTAACAAAGGTATTTCTGGTAGAGTACAAGCAACCAAACATCCTCTTCACTGTTGAAGGCAATGACAAGAATTTCCTAAAAGATACCACCACACAGGCAAGTTTTAGCAATTTTAGCTCCTTGTCTGAATATCAAATGTTGTATGTATGGTATTACTTAGAGATTAAACCTTGATTACCTATACTTAGATATTTTATTAACTCTGTTTCCCCATCTTTGCTGCCTCAGTGCTTTTTGTAATACTAAAATTGGAAAGGGAATTTTTTTTTCCCCCACTGGTTTTTTGTTACCAGTTCAGGTAAAACATTTTTAAAATACATTTATCATTTAAGATTTTCAAATGCTTGCATTGAAAATAAGCGTGTACTTTTAAAATCATAACAAGTAACTGTAGCAAGAGAGGATTAGAGCAAAACCAAATATTTCATTCAGAATTCAAATTGAATTACTTTTTAGGAGGGGGAAGGTGGAATGTTTACCACAAAACCAAAGAAGAATGGAGTGAATGTGGAAATTAAGCCTGCCTGGAGTGAAGCACCCCTAGATTTTCAAGGTATAGTATTACTTCCTAAGACTGAAATAGACTTCTGCCTTAGCTCAAAGTAGGCAATGTAAAGTTTTCCTCTTATATCATTGGTAAAATATAGGTAATTCCAAAACCATCTCAGAAGACAGAACATCTTTTGGGAACTGCAATTTTGATTGTTCAACACTGCAAATAGAGGACAAAAATTAACTTCCATACTTATCACATTACCTCTTAAAATATATTAAAAAGCCATTCATTTCTTAGCAACATAACAAGGCCCAGTCTATATTTCCATTTGTGCCAGAAAATGCTGTTAAATTGATGGGACTCCAAATCCTTTACAGAGTTCGTAACTCATGTTTGCTTGCAGTAAGATTCCAAAATAAGTACACAAAGCAGAAATGAAAGCTTGGCCAAGATTTTCATAGAATCATAGAATATTTTGGGTTGGAAAGGACTTTTAAAGGTCATCTAGTCCAACCTCCCTGCAATAAGCAGGGACATCTTCAACTAGATCAGGTTGCTCAGTGCCCCGTCCAATGTGACCTCCAATGTTTCCAGGGACGGGGCTTCTACCACCTCTCTGAGCAACCTGTCCCTGTGCTTCACCACCCACATTGTAAAAAAATTCTTCCTTATATCTAGTCTATATCTCCCCTCTTTCAGTTTAAAACCATAACGCCTTGTCTTATCACTGCAGGCCCTGCTAAAAAGTTTTTCCCCATCTTTCTCATAGGCCCCCTTTAAGTATTTTCTCTATAGATGAAGCCTGTTATTCCATGGTAACAACAATGGGACTGTTTAAGAGCAGGGAATTGTATTAATATTTACTCATTAATTTACTCTTAGGAGCTGGGGTTTTTTTGAGTAGGGAGGAAAGAAGAAAACTATAAATAGAGAAAAATACAAAAGTGAGCTCTTCCAGAGAGGAATGAGGCTTCTTCTAGTTTCATTTCCTGTCATTCCGTGCAGTTTATTTGAACCCAAAATCTGGGTGTCAAATACATTTTGAAATATGCTTAGCTATTGGAATTTAAAATGAGAGTATATAATATTCATGTTAACTGCATGAAGTAAATGACAGTGGAATAACAGGATTGTAATTTTAGATTTCGAAACAGAAAGAAAAACTGCTCACAGGTCCCTGCAAGGACCACAGGTCTTTGCCAGTCATTTGGAAACAACAGAGTACAGAGAGGAATCTGTCTCAGCACTACCAATAGAGTCATTACAGGTAAGCAAAGGGGTGTTGAGGAAAACTCTAAAAGGCTGTCATCAGAACTCATCTTTAAAAAAATAAAGATGTGAAGATCTGTGTTTTATTCTCATATAATCTCTCAGAAATCAATGCCTTTGACCGTATTATACAGTACTAATTTAAATTTACTGGTAATGAGACACTGGAGTAGGAATGCCCAAAGCAGTACACAGTTATCAGTAAGGACAAAACCGGGCAAAGCAAATTAACAATGCCTGCATTCCTACTAATTCTCTTCTAATACATTACTGAATCTGCAATTAGCAAATTATTATTGCTATAGGTTGCCAAGTTGTTATTTAAAACTTAATATTCAGTAATGCTATCTTGGAAGTAAATAGCAAGACTGATTTATTTTTATAAATCCTTAATGCTGCTAATGGGGAAATCAAGTGTAGTAGATATTCTTTAAAGCAATGCATTTCAGAGCAGTTTGTCTCAAATAACATCTTTAACTGATTTTACTACTCTTATATGCATTTCATAAATATTCGCTTACTAAGGCTGAAGAATTACCTTTATTTCAGTTTGCTAGTTCTTCTGCAGTGACTAGCCGGAAAAGCTTAGCAAGCACACAGGTGGCAAGGATCCAGAGAGAAACAGATTTCCTCAAGTAAGTGACTTCTTTTAACATGTCCATCCTTGGAAAGTAACTGAGAAATTGCCTTTTGCAACCAAGTTGATAACACAGTGAGGCTCTAAAAATAAAGCAAGCAAAGACAGACACTGGCTCATAACTGGAGAATGTGATCTAGGTAGGGCTTTGAAAATTGTTTCTCTTACATATAGTTTTATTTATATCTCACCATACACAGTTATCAACTATCTTGCCATCCTTTTTTTAAAAAAAAAAAAATCCCAACACCTGTAGGATCAGAGGAAAAGCTATCTTTTCAAATTCGAGTACAGCCCTCACTGCTGTAGGTGAAAACTGCTCACTGGAGTAGTTTTACAGAACATTAGTGCTTATCAATATTGAAAGGGTTATGTGATCTACATCAGTGGTTCCCCATGTTGCAGCAGTGAGGCCTGATGCAGATTGCATGTCAGGAGACCTGTTTACCTCACATGGTGAGAATGAAAGTATGAAACTCCATAGCAGCCAGAGAGCTTTCTACCTTGCAAAGCTGTTTAGAACCTCATATCACGGATACTGGGGCATGGTCTGTTGGACCCCATAGCTTGGAAACCACAACTGAGAAATCGGTGGCCTATGTCCTGTCACAACAGGTTCCAGGTTAATCATTATTATGCAGCAGTACAATACCAAAACAAGCTCTGCCAGTTTGCTTTTATTTTCAGATGTGCACACTGTTCTGCACCTCGCCTGTCTGACCCCTTGGCTCACTTCTGTCAGGAATGCGGATCACCTATCCCACCTGTGCCAGTACATCGCTTCCCACCCCCTGAAGGAGCACAGGTCAGCAAAACATCATAGCGATCAACAAATCCTCTTTGGAGAAACCAACTTCCTCAGAAAATTATACATTAAATACTGGCAAAACCATTGTTTAGTCACACATTCACTTGGGAAGCTCTGTCCTGATTGTTTTATTTTGTTCAACACCTTTAGCAGTGGACCCAATGTAATTCTTAAATGATGGGCAAAATTAACCGTAGATTGCTTCAGGTGCCAGGTATTTTAATAAGGATAACAATGAAATAGTAAATTGCTTTCTATTCACTTGTGCCAGGAAACATCACCAGATTCAGATCCCTCCTTATCCCGCAACAGCCACTGCATCTTCAGGACCTGCATAGGCATCTTATTCCAGTGCTAACTAGTGCAGTTAGTTAGTTAGTAACTAACACGTATGTCATAGCTGTAGAAGATCTGTCTAATATGCCTGAAACCTTAAATGATGGCATGTGTGGGCATATGTAAGAGCACGAAGTTTTTACAGTGATGCCTATAACTTACCTTCTCTAAGCTTTTCCCAAGAGATAATAACCTGATCTAACAAGTCAATGGTGTATTTCTTTTCCTTGTATCATCAGAAAGTTGTCTTGCCTGGGGCAATGCTGGAGTTTCAGGTGATGACTGAGAATATTCAGCACCTCTTTAGTCTGGGTTTGTAGTTAGGAGGATTTGAACTACCTGCATTGCTGTCAGTTGCTACAGTTGCTATGTTTCCAGTGACTTTGCTGCTGATGTAGACTCTAACCAGGAAAATACTGAAAATCTCATGATACCCTTAATGATCTCATTATGGTCCTTAACATGCTGTGATGTGGCTTTTTCTTCAGATGGCACCATGTCTTGAATGCAGACATCTTGTGCCAATGAATACACCCACTTGTATTGTATGTGAGTCGCCAATAGCTCCACAGCTGCAGCCCCAAACGAACAACTGCATAAAGGTACTTGAAAATAAATTTTTACAGCAATTTACTGTCTTGAATGCAGACATCTTGTGCCAATGAATCCACCCCCTTGTATGGTATGTGAGTCGCCAATAGCTCCACGGCTGCAGCCCCAAACGAACAACTGCATAAAGGTACTTGAAAATAAATGTAACAAAATAGCAATTTACCTCCTGGCATGCATTTTTCTGACAGATGACTTAATTACAAATATTTTGGTGCAACTTGGGTTTGTGTAATTACATTATGACAGCTTTAAGAGTTAGTAGGATTAAAACCACCTTGAATAGAAATAATCATTAAAGGTAAACCACATAAGCTCAGGAAGGCATGCTGAAGAGCACATGATGTAGCAGTCCGAATGACAGGAATGCATGCATCTGTGTTCAAATTCTATGATTCTATGAAATATGGCCATACTATTACTAAGCATTTTAAGTTTATTAAATATACCCTCATTACTCTGCTTACTTCATTTGATTGTAAGCACAGATGGGCTGGCAGGACTGGGGCAGTGGGTATACCCAAAACATTAGACCACAGTCTTGATCAGTGATCCAAAAGTGCTGGTGGTCTCAACTAGACAATTTGCCCTACAAAACACTCCCTACCCAGGGGCATGGGGATGCAAGCAGAGATCCTCCTCGATTCCCCCGTCAGGTGAAAGGATGTAAGGAGAGGACTGACACTGCATGTCCACAATGGGAGGCAGAGCTGGTGTCAGCAGCAAGGGTTTGGTTTCTGTGATGATAGTGGGACCCTGTTTGAGGATCAACGTCTCCTTAGGAGAGGTGGGATCCACCTCACAGGGCCGAGGTATCTCTGCCATCTGGAGAGCTGGGCTAGTAAGAAGGGTATTAAATGACAAACAACAGAGGAGGAAGGGTTACCAACAGCCCTGTGAGGGAGTGATGGAAAGGGCTGACAAGCAAAGGGTCTTGGGTGTTGTGGATGAAAGGGAACACTTAATCAACAAAACAGGGCTTAAGTGAGGTCACCTTGAGCATTTGCATGTAAGAAAGGAAGTGCCTATAATGCAGAGCGATAGGGAAACCTCCTCAGACCCTTTCTGTGAAATCAGCATGCTGGGGTCCCTCTCTGAAAAGCCTGTACACTAACGCAAGCAGTATGGAGAGTAAACTCAAGGAATTAAAGATCTGTGTGAATTAAAGATGGGACCAGAGACATGGAGGGATGGCTCTCTTGACTGTACAGGTGACAATGTAGTGGGTGTCTGCTGTAGACCACCTGACCAGGAAGAACCAGTGGATGAGGCCTTCTACAGACAGCTAGAAGTAGACCTACATGGTCTGGCCCTCATGGGGGACTTCAAGCACCCCAATATCTGCTGGAGGAACAGCACAGCAGGCCATAAGCAATCCAGAGGTTCTCGGAAAGCATTTATGACATCTGCTTGATACAAACGAGAGAGGAGCCAGTGAGGAAGGGTGTTCTGCTGTGTCTCATACTTACAGAGGAGGAAGGGTTTCTTGGGGATACAAAGGTCGAACACAGCCTCGGCTGCCATGACCATGAGATGGTGGAGTTCAGGACCCTGAGGGGAAAGAGCAGGGGCAAAAAGCAAGATGACAGACCTGGACTTTAGGACAGCAAACTGTGGCCTGCTTGAAAAAGTCTAATGATATCCTGAGCTACATTTAGGAAGTGTGGTGCCAGCAGGTAAAGGGAGCACTAGTGAGTGGACTAGTGGGCTGTATCTGGGGTGCAGTGTCCAGTTGTAGGCTCCCCAGTACAAGAGAGACATGGACATCATGCTAGAGAGAGCCCAACAAAGAACCACTAAGATGATTAAGGAACTGGAGTATCTGGAGTAAATACTGACAGCTGGGACTGTTCAGTCTGGGGAAGAGAAGGTTTGGGGGAATATCGTCAATGTATACAAATATCTGAAGGGAGGGTGTAAAGAAGCCAGACCCAGACTCTTTTCAGTGGTGCCCAGTGACAGGACCAGAGGCAATGGGCACAAATTAAAACACCAGGAAACACCTTTTTGCTGTGAGGGTGACTGAGCACTGGCACAGGTTGCCTAGAAAAGTTGTGGAGTGTCCTTCTCTGGAGATATTCAAAAGCCATCTGGACGTGGTCCTGGGCAACCCGCTGTCAGTGGCTCTGCTTGAGCAGGGGTGGGGTTGGACCTCCAGAGGTCTCTTCCAACCTCAACTGTTCTGTGGTTCTGGGATAATTGCAAGGGAACATTTTTGCAAAGAGAAGGATGCGGAAAGGAAACTATTGACTGAAGACTACCAGGTAACAAAGGAGATTCATAAACTGAGGCAGTTATCAGCTTGATGTTAAAGTAGATTATAGACATTGGCCCAAATTTTGTTTTATGACAACCTTCATGTAGGTGCAAAGACAAACCTGAACTAACTGGTGCCAACAATCAAAATATCAGACTCATTATTCTTAGCCTTGGTGGAAACTCACTTGTAGATAGTGACCATGCTAAGATCGGTTAGGGCACCCTCATGCTATATTATTATAATTATCAATTTTCCTTGCAGACACTGGACTATCTGTTTTGTGTGAGTGCAGTGACTAAGCAAACTGACACTAATACATAAAAAGACACAGAGATACTGATGCTGGATCTCCTGAGGAAACTGCACCATAGTTTAAAAAACATTGTCACCAAGATACATAGATTTGTGATGACCAGGCAATATATCCTAACTAAAGCCTGAAGCTCACAGTACAGACTTGAAGAATCTCTTCTATCTGCAGGGCTGAATAACCACAGCACTTTGTAAGATCAAGTCCTCTTCTTGTTATTGTTGTTGACAGTTTTCAAATGCCATGTGAAATATATTCTTTCTCTGTTTGAAAGGGTAAAGTAATTTGTCAGGCGTGTGGCACAGGAAATCCTCTTCACCATAAACACTGTGTAACTTGTGAAAGCAAACTGCCTGAAGTACAGACGGTAAGGTTTCCTGTATCTATCACGCTAGGGTTAATCAAAGCATAACGTTCTTTTTCTTTGGAAAACTGAAGCCATACCCCTGTGTGCCTATGTTATAAATGCAGAGATTCCCTCTCCCATGCCATATTCAAGCCCAGTACTCCCACAGATTCTCCACCACAGATGTCCAGCTAAACCTAAGTGTACCCTATACCTTCAAGTTTCTCCTATGGAGGTCAAGATTGCAAATGCCATTGTGAAAGCTCAGAAGGCTCTCAGGAAATGGGTAGTCTTGGCTCTAAGGGAGCCCTGTTTGTGTTCAGATTATTTTGAATTGCAATAGAAAACTTGAGTATATACATCAGGAATCATCTTAATTGATTTTAATTATTTTGTGAAAATGAAATATTTTTTACATTATTTTTCTTATCTCCATTTGCTGCTTGCCCTACATGCATACAGCTACTATGCTTGTATGCGGCTGTGACTCTGCACAGAGGTGAGAAAAGCAACAATAAATGCTCCCCCTAAAATTGCTCCCTGTTTCAAGTCCCCATTTAGCTTGCTCTTTTGGTTCCTTAGAAGAATTTTACTTTCAATTCTGAAAAGGCTTGTATGAAAACCTTATGGTTCATTTCACTTCTCCAGGTTGCGATAAATACAGAAATGAGAGAAGAATAATGATTTGCAAGTTAAAATCTTCTCATTATATTGGCAATACCCTGAGTTCTAAAACTGTCAGTAGCTAGAGGCAGAGGTCTCTTGTATAGCCACCGAGGAGTCATTTCAAAGTGAATTTCAGAACGCATCTGTACTTACCTAAGATGCACATATGTTTAACTGTTTCACTGTATGTAAATATTAATATGTAGCTTCATATGTAGTTAGGCATATGAGTTGAATAGTGACACCTGCAGTAGCTAAGAGAGAAAGTTAAATGCTTCCTGAATTATTATTAATAGTAATCAGAAATCTTACTAATAATAGTGGTTAATTAGTGATAATAATAATTTGTAAATAATAATTAGTAATAATGCTGATATTACTATTAATGGTTAATAAATAATTCAGATTCAGAACATGATTAGAGTTCTGCTGTTGTAAATTTTATCTTCCAAATGAACCCCAAGTTACATCATTCAAATTGCAATGCAGGCCACAGGTAAAAATACTACTATTTTGTGTTTGGTTACTTGCTGGTGTGGTGTCTGTAATCAAACTAATTTTCCTAGTGTTCTGTTCCTTATCCATATTCCCAACTTGCAGAGAAAATAAACTGCATAAGCCCTGAAGCAAAACCTAACAAAACATTTTAAGACCTATTTGTCCTAACTAGTACCTAGAATCAACCTCTAGAAGTTTCAGCTGAAAAATCTGTTCTATTTTGCATACCCATATAAGTTAATTGTAGTAGGAAAGCTAGGTAATATATAACTTACATGAGGTAAAAGAGTGCAAAAAAGACTTTATATAGCAAATATCTAACGGAGAGAAAACTCGTCTGAACGCACTCTTCCTGCCATACTACTACAAAGAAAGTGACAAAACTAAAATAGCTGTTGTGTTCTGGTTTTGAAAATGTAAGTTTATCAGCAGAGAAATCTCCCTCTTGACTTCGAATGTACTTATAAATGGGGACATATTAATAAATACTTAGTGTAAAAGGACATGATTGATAAGGAAATAATTTTTTTTCTGCTCAGTTCTGCTAAAAATATTTAAAAATTAATGCCACATTTCACTGTGGTTTTGTAATGAAAAAAAAAAATTACAAGTTAAATCCAAGTCAGCCTGTTGCTTTTCTAAGCTGAAATAATTCTTTTAGACTGAATATTATTTTATGTTATCAATGTAGGCTGCTTTCCTCTTTCACCTTATTTAGCTTGTGAAATTTTCTTCATAAGAAGTGTTTTCTCCCTGATGCTTTTTTTGTTTTATTAGCCCATGTTTGGAGGAGACACCCCTCTGCCTTATCCCTGCCAGCAAAGGAAGACAGTTTCGTGCTCAAAATGTAACCGTGTTAACCAATGTGATTCCCGTTTCTGTGACTGGTGTGGAGCCAAGGCATGTGCTCTCAGTGTTTGTGTTGACAAATCTCTTTTTACCTATCTGTGACCTGCAGCAATTTCAAACTTATCTTTGCAAAACTCGTTAGTTAGTACATAGGTTATTATTATCAAAATATTTGCTTAGAGCACATAGGATTATATAAAGAAAAATTAAAGGCTTAGGTGACATCCTGATCCCACGTCATTCGGTGACTTAAGGGTTTAGAGGTGTAACAAATTACCACGGGTCAATGAGCATCCGTTGAGATGCAATAGCTGTGTACTCTGTCAAAGTAACTTATTCATCAAAAGTTAAAGAACAGGTTAACCTAATGCAAGTTCTCCTGTATCTACTCTGGGCTATGATCACCTCTACAGGTAATCACTGGAGATGAGATGATGCATGCCATTTTTGTGGCTGAAGGCCTCATTAACTTCACTGAAGACAAGTGCTTTCTCTCAACTGCAGCTCACTAGAGCTTTTGCATGGTACAATCAACATAAACAATTTCCCCTGACACATTTTTTATAAGTATAGAGTTTCAAGCTAAGATCACACTTGGGGAGATTTTTTTTTTTTTTTTTTTTTTTGTGTGTGAGCTGAGTCTACCTAGAAATTTAAATACCCCCCTATATGCATACATAAAAATTGGTCCTGTGCTGTACCAGGGGACTCAGGGTGGCAACTATTAGAACTGAACAGGAAAGAATTGCAGTCAATATTCAATATCAGAGCGCATACTAGTAATGACAGAGCTTTGCCAAAGAAAAGAAATCTTTTTGAAAGTGTATGTTAAAAAAATAATGTATCAAAATGCTAAATCTGTCTGAAGAAATCTTTGCCTCCATAGCACAGTGCCGAAGTTTTGCATCTGCCAGTGTGTTAGCAGTCTGGTATCCTGGTTAATATTTCTAGTCTAATAGCTTTATGTAGTGCTATTTTAATTCATATCACTGCTTTTCTCTTTCCTGAACCATGCATCATATGTTTCTGTAGTGACAAGCGTTTCATTCAACTTTCCAGCCTGGACCTCCTCCATCCTACTTTACTTGTTTCAAGTGTGGTACAAGCAACCGTCCATACGCTCGCTTCTGCAGGTCCTGCGGTGTTTACATAGAGCCCCCACCAAGAGGGGGTTCTCAGAACAGCAGTCCCATGGATGCCGGGGACTCACTGGGGGTTTCTGAGGTAAGGCACACACTACTACAAAGCCGGGCTTGAACACAGCTAAAAGGCCAGTCCACTGCGAGTACAGATCAGCACAACTCCGTTCATTTCCTCTGAGAAAATGTGGTCTGTGAGCATGCTGAGGGCAAACCTGAGGATATGTTTATCCTGAGAACTGCTTTCTGCCAAAAAGGAGCCTTAGCCAAAGACCTTAATCCAGCCTTATTCTAAATAGGAAAGTGAGAAACAATCAGCTTTTCAAAAGTCTAAGCTATCTGAGTACTTTTATCTTATTACTTGTGAATTATTTATGTCCTGCTGATACAAGGTATTCTTTCATGCATATGTAACAGTGCTTTGAAAACTCTTTTTTAAGAAAGCATACATGTCCTTCTGCTGGCAATCATGAAGTTCTCCTTTTGCTTGACTATTTGGGATAAGTTGCTTCATTGTTACAGACTGGTAATTAAATTCAAACATTGTTACTGATTCTTCTCACTAGCTTTTTCATTTCTTTACAATTTTGTATACTGTTCTAGGTAATTTCTGCTTGTAAGCATTTTAATTAAATATAATTATATTACTTACACTTTTCCTTCCTCTCCATTCCCCACAGGCTAAACAATTTCAAACTCAAGTTGCCTGGCAGCCTCTTCCTATTTCCTTGCCCAAATCAAGGGCAGAACTAAACGAAGATAAAGGAACCCAAACCATTGGACTTTTTTACCCTTCTAGCAAACTGTTGGAAAAGAAAGAGCTTGAGCTGATTTCACAAAAAGAAAAGCTGGAAAAGATGAGTGATCATAAGCCTCTCCTGACAGCCATTAGTCCTGGAAAAGGTTAGGAGCTTTGATTTTATGCTTTCTTAAAAAAAGCTGCAATGTATGACCTTGCTTTTTCTTGAAAAGATTACCATCTATGGAAGTGGCACCAGTAGGTCACTGATTTACTTCTTTACAAGTCTATCTTCCCACCAGTCACTTGTAAATGCAGCGCCTGCTGGGAGTATTGTTAAACAAAACCGAGACACAGGGATCATAACTCTTGAAAAATATGATGAGACTTGTCTATGTGAAGAACTTGCTTGGGGTGCAGTTGCGGAATAAATTATAGACATTTTGGAAGCAAAGGAAACTAAACTAGAGAAAGGGATTCTTAATAAGATTACAAAAAATAGAATTGGTAGAAACCTTGAGAGATCTTGTAGGCCCTATCTTCCAGCCCCGCAAAGTTACATCTACATCTCTCTCATCGCAGAGACTGTCCATACACAGACGTCAGTACTGCAAATGATTTTATTTCACAGTTCTTGGTTTGGTCAGTTTGTGGAATCACTTGACTGTTTTCTGTCATTAAAAAGTTTGACATTTTTAGAGATACTAGATTTACTATCCTGGGAAATATCCAACTTAAGCTTTCCAGATCACAAACCCTTGAAGACAGTCCATCAGTATTAATTATGGACCTATTAAATGGCCCAATCTGCAAAATTGTCTTTAGTCTCACAGGGAAGTCCAGCTGTGCAGTCCAGAGAATAATTTTAAATTGTTACACTATCAAACTATGGTTACTTTTTTTGATCTGCTTTCCCATTTCTAGCTTTTTTCTACAAGCAGAAGGTCAAGCCTTCAGGCCATTATCGAAGTAATCTATTGGGTAGAAAAACTTGCTAATGAATGTTAGAATTTCCTGGGTTGTTTTGGTGTATAAATACGGATGATGCACTTTTATTTTTAAAATGATCACTAGGGAGATCTGTTTTCCTACTCCTTTGCTCTGAAATGTGGCATGCTCTCTTAGACATCACTGTAGGAAATACAACACTTGACATAACATGTCAGGGAGCTTAATTTAGTCAGAGGTAATAAAGGATTGGCCTGGAATAGTGCTGAGAGGAAGAAAAAAAGTAACACTGAACATTCATATACCTCTATCAGAAATACAGCTCTTGACTTGTGAGCGAGAACTCCTTTCACTGGGAAAGGCTGGGAAGAAAGTCTGAACTGCTTTTGAACTATGTTAATTTTTATCCATTTAGCAGAGGTAACTTCGTTGAGGTTGCACAGTGTAATGTATTCTCCTTTAAATCCTGCCAAGGACTGGGGAACATATTTCATTCTATAAATCAATAAATGTTTGTTACAGTCAAGTCTATCATGCTGTTCCCTTTCCTTGGTGTTGAGCTGTATATATGGCTTGAAACTACATGTATCAACAAGACCATAAACTACCACCAGGAAAATCTTGCTTATATATGCCAAATATGTCCATTATTTCTTCAATTCAAATAGTATCAGACATTTGATATTGAAGTTTTAAATACAAGTGATTAAATAAGGTTATTGCTGGGTTTTTTTCATTTCTTGACCTGCAGCCATTAACTAACCTTTTTTTGGTGAAGATTAAAAAAAAAAAAAAAAAAAAAAAAAAAAAACCAAAAACCAAACCAAAACAAAACAACAAACCACGAACAGTTACGACAGGGAAATAACAGCAGTAACAAAACACTAATCCTCTGATGTGTACTATATTTTTTTTTCTTTTCTGTACTTTCAGTCTGTTTTGAACAGGAGCCAAGTCACTTACCTGGTAAACTTTACAAAGAAGCCTCCCCTTTTCTACTGTAAAAACCAGTAAATCAGCATGGCATAGGTGTAATCAACTACTGACAGCATGAATTCAAGTATTCCATCAGTGCTGCCAAAAATCCTTTTCGATGTAATAAAACATCAAACATGCAAGAATATGTTCCCAGCCACCTGGATTTTTTGAAATAAAATCTGGGGATCTAGGCTAGTTATGAACCAGTTTTTTGCAAATAATACTGACTTCTCTGGAGGGATCAGTCCCAAGCAGTAGTCTAGCTTAGATTTTTTTTATTACTATTTTCAACTTGTATTAGTTTTTGCATGTGAGACCACGGCAGGGAACAATTTATGTTGCTCTGTGGATCCTTCTTTTTATATTCCCTTAAAGCTGCCTAATAGATAAGACTTTTAGTTTGTCATAGTTTCTACCAGTTCAGTCTTCGAAGAGATCTCCAAGCACAAAAATCCTTGTGCACTTGCCTTTTCTTGTAAAAGTCAGAGCAGCACTTTTCTTCTGACTTGACTTCTTTTCACTATTTTGAGCTTCACTTAAAGTGAAGGGAAGGATAAGGTGACAGCAACTTCATTGTGTAAATTAAACAAGGTTACCAAGCCTACACAATTTATTTACAACAAAATAAATCATACTCTGTACTTTCCATAAGTATGCTCAAAAATAAAATTAGGCAGATCCTGATAACAATCTCTTAAGAATGAGAAGTTCTTTTGTTTCTTTCTCTGATGAAAACAGAAAACTGCTTTGGAAATACTTGGAAATACTACAAAATCTCTAAATGGCTTAAAGTGAGTTTTGAACCCAGGTGCATACAGCCCCTCATGTTTCATGCCCTGTACCAGCATAAAGGAGTGCTGTGCAGCCTCTCTCCCAGAGATCCTTAGGAATGATTAAGCTTTTAAAATGCTCTCCCATATATAATTGAATTTATTTATTTGGGAATAATTTACACAGACCAGAATGCTGTGTAGGTTGAGTTACCTGTGTAGGTTGAGTCTGGAGTTTTCAGAATTGTCTTATTGATACCAGTCAGTGATCTCAAATCAACTAAAAATCAGTTTCAATAATGTGCAATCAGTTGTACTATTGTACCTTTTTTCAATGATCTGGAAGAGTGTGAGACTCCTTCACATGGGGCCAGTTTTGATTCCAAAGGACGATTCCAGGCCATGGTTTTGTTGTGAAAATGAATTATAAACTACGGATAAGAAAGTATTTCACCTTTTTTTTAGGGTATAACTTGCTTCTCCTTGTCTTGATCAGATGAATTTTCTAAAGAAAAACTTGGGTTTTTTTGTCTCAGTGAAAATATGCTATCTTTCAAATCATCCATCACATGACTAGAAGAAACATTAATCACAATTTCAGGGATTTTTCTTCTGCTTAACACTGTCTG
Source organism: Podiceps cristatus (assembly GCA_000699545.1). Taxonomy (NCBI): domain Eukaryota; kingdom Metazoa; phylum Chordata; class Aves; order Podicipediformes; family Podicipedidae; genus Podiceps; species Podiceps cristatus. The sequence continues at coordinate 7,128 of KL280252.1, read as the reverse complement.
ATCAGGTTACTGGAGAAAACAGCTGGATCATGTCTGCGCTCACCTTAGAAGCTATGCTCAGAACAACCTTGAATTCAGAGCTCTGATTGGAGAACCTCGAATGGGAAAGGTAGGAGGGAGCTTGTGAGTAGTATCTTCCTATGCAGCCTCATGAAAAGATTATTGTGGCTGCTAGATAAACATTGGAAAAATAAAGGTCTCCACTTTCTTTACACCTTGACTTGTTTCTGTGTGTAATTTGTTTTGGTTTGTCATTCAATTTTTTACTTAGCCTTTTACTTAAGATTTTTTTCTGCTTTTTTTTCCTATGGCAGTTTCTGTTCTTCTCTCACCTCACAGCTGTAAGATAAGTGATAGAAGCCAGAAAGCCCTTGCCTAGCTGCTTTTATAGTATTCCACGGCAGGCAATCAAGAATAAGAAGCGATCACTGACATCTATGTAGCTGGTCAGTTAAATTAGCCCAACTAGAAATGGGATGTAATGATATGCTTGCCTCTACTCTAAGCTGGATTATACCAGCAGATAGCAGCAATTCTCTTTGGCTACATAGTCTACTTCTAGTATAAACTATACCAGTATTATAGGAACAGGTTATTGCTTTTCTTACTGGAGATGTAATCTTCAGGATGTCATCAGACTGCATTAAAATGATTGAAGGGGTGATAGCAGGAAGGTGGAAACTCATGGTTCTTCCTAAAGAGCCCTAGAAGATAGGGCTGGTGTGACTAAGAGATCATTTGGTCCCTGTCCTGAGGGAGGATCAACTTTGCCTTAGACTGTGCCTGACAGATGTTTGTCTTGAAGCTTTTCAAACTCACCAACAATGGAGATTTCACAATTGCCCCAGGCAGTCCATTTCTGCGCTCAATTATCCTTGCTGTTCAGCTGCAGTACTGTATCGCTTTCTTTGGCAGCCCTGCTGGGTTACGGAGTTGCATCCCCTTGCACTGCTTCCTAGGTGCTGCCAGCACAAGGAGTTACATCCCCTCACACTGCTTCCTAGGTGCTGCAAGCACAACTGCTTGTGGCTACATCCAGCTCGCTGGCTCAGTGACTGACCCTGGCTAAAACTAGCTCTGGAGGGGGAAACAAAAAAAAAAGGCATCAGTGCTCATACAAAAATGATTTGGCAGCAAACAGCTGGAAGCAGGATGTAGGAGGAAGTAGGGTTGGGAACTCCTTGAACTGGCATAGCTACAGGGAAGCTCTTTCCCAGTGTCAGACCTAAGTCTCCCTTGTTACAGTTCAAGCTCACTATTTCTTAGCCTGTCCTGACTCATGTGACACACTAGTCAAAACCTCCCAATTTTATCACATAGAAACAACTACAGAAAAGTTTGTGAATACTGGGGTTCAGAAATCTAATTGTCATTTGGCAGATTACACTCTTGGGAGGTATGACACTCCATCAGATATTTTGCAGCTGAATTCTATACTCATTGGGTCCACCAGTATGTTCAGAGCGGTAGTACAAGTATAGATGTGAAAGACATCTGCTTGGTGGGGATGAAGTATAGGTCCACTGCAACTTGTTTCCTTTGCTAGAGGATTCCAAAGGATATGCCTGAAAGATACTAAATTGCCTAGAGAAGGGTATTCCTGC
>KL280250.1:103014-116660 GCA_000699545.1 Podiceps cristatus | reverse complement strand
GAAAGATGCCATCTGGTGCTATAGAGTTTTCTGCGGCTTTTCCCAAGGCTTTGTCTCTGCTGTCCTCTGGTGCTCAAGAATTTTGCAGCAGAGTGAAAAATGAATGCCGGCAGCTTTAGCAAAATGAGCAGTGCTGTGCTTTAGTGAAAGGGATTATTTTACAGAGTTTAAATCCTTAACAATTTTATAAATTTACTAATTCTGAGTGACTCAGCTTTCACTGGAATCAGTGAGTTGTAGATGTTTTTAGGATAATGCTCCTTCAGTACCTGGATTTATTCTTTAGCTCATGGATGCTGATTTCCTGTTTGCTCTTGCTTTCTTGTTGATAATGATGCTGTAATTTTATCTTGTTATAATTATTTTTGAATAAATTGCATGGTGTAATACTAACGTCTCCCCTCCCCCATGCTACAGATGGGGAATTGCTCTGAGATGGCTGGGGATTAGATTTGACCTGATGTCCCCGACTGTTAATTATACCACAGTATTAACAAATTGTAAGGCCTCCCCATTAGAAACATACAGAAATAACCTAAGTGACTGTGTTAACAGAACAGCTGCAATGCCGAATGTGAACAAATGTGTTTTCAGTTGGAGGAGGAAGCAATTGGGTGGGAATAACTCAAGACACTGTTCTGTGTGGGCGGCATCTCCTTCTCTAATACACAATTTTGTCCATGATTCACCATGAGTCATGCAAGGTAAACCCGGCAGCAGCTCAACTACATTGTGAAGTACAGTACAGCTGCATCATTTTAGCCTGAGGGGATTGATATGCGCATAGTTTTTACATGGAGATTTTTCTAACCAGGATTCTGGTTTTGTTGTTTTTGTTGTGGGTTTGGGGTTTTTTTTGGCCAGATTTTGTTTGGTGTAATTGAGGATCATTCACTGATAGGGAACCAGGACAGTTTTGGGTTGTGCATTTTTTCATTAATAGATGTTAATGATTCTATAATATATTTATCTGTTTTATAATTAAATAACAGGAATTTAAGTCCTGCTAGAATGATCATAGGCTCTTCAAATTTTACCCTTAGTGAAAATCTACATGCTACATACAGACTTATGCTGTATTCACACAGAACTGGTGTGGCAATGATACACAGGTGGGTGGGTATACTCTACCCCTGTTGCACCCCCATTGTATCCTCCACTGTACATGGAAATACTGCCACCATGGTAGTTGTTCTAGGGTTACCGTTCTCTGCCTTGAAATTAAGAGGTTTAATGCCTTCGAGTTATACTTGTGTAAAATTGGATTTTGCATGTTCTCAGTGGGTTTTTTAAGGTTAATACAGAGGATTGAGGTTAAAGTACACGGCACTCAGTCATCCTGTCTGCTGAGCTCAACAAAGGACACAGAGAGTGCCAGGGCAGCTGTGTGGTGGTGGTATGGTGGTTTCCAAAGCCGTTGGAGAAACGGAGGGAAATCCCTCCTTATGGAGAGGGCCAGCACTTCTGCCTGATGGCTGCTGTTTTCCAGGCGAGCTGAAGGGGTGTCTTGGGGCTGACATGTGACATGCTGCGAGCACTGGCCCCCCAGCTGGGTGAGTGAGATGGGCAAGGGGCACTAGGACACTAACCTTCAGCCTTTCCTATCTTATGAAGTGTATTTTTAGTGACACCATATTTGGTTAGTTCTTGCCATGGAGAAAAGGTGTGTCTCATACAGATGCGGTAACGAGAGCCCAGAGGCCAACACAACTAGCTTTGCTGCTGCTGCAGAGTCCTAACTCAGACTCTTAGGGATGCCCAGGGAAGTCCAATCTTCCTATCTGATGTGGAAAATTATAACAAAGACAACAGATATGTCTTCTAAAGGACTTAGATGGGTTATTCTGTGTTCTGAAGTAAGACCATTTACTGGGGATACCCAAACAATTAGGGACTGATAAGGATGCTTGTAGTTATAGCTTTCAGAATCAATGTTATTTTCGGAGAAGAGTAGACTGCTGGGGTTTCTGAGTGACCTAAACATCAGCAACTAAATAAAGCCCCAGTCAGGACATTGTGCAAATATAAAACGTCCCTGGCCTTTAAACTTTAGTGCCCTTCTACTCCTCTATGTCTAGTATTCAGGATTAATGACTGGCAGCTCCTTGCATAAACTGTGGTAAATTCCTTGGTGATGAGAGCGCAGTGATGAGAGCAGTGTTCAAGCATGTTTTTGTGAGTAGCTGCTATAAGGAAAGTCTGTTGCCTAGCATATAGGTGTTAAAGAAATGTGTGCCCAGCACTGTCATATATCTGTTATAAAGTTAAAAGCAGGTGTGAGTAACAAGTAGTTTAGAGTGAATAAACACTACCTCTTTATAGTATATCCAAATGTTCAGCTACCCACCAGATCCTTCTAGAGAAGCATAAAACAAATACATACTCGCATGCAGATGCACTGATGTGGAGCCTTACTTCACTGTTGCTGTAGTCTGTGCGATCACACTATTCCGAGCAAATGAGATGTAAAATAGCGCAAAAATCACTATGGCTCTGTACCTCATCCACTCTGCACAAGTGCAGTCCAGAGGAAGGAACTGACTCTTTTGGCCTATCATTAGTCACCTGGGCTTAGCAGTGCAGGACACATAAGACTAAGAAATCAATGAATAGACCTTGACTAGATGTGATCTCATTATCTTAGCAGTACATTTTAAAAAATGCTAAAGCACAGTATAGGTTATACACAGAAATATTAAATCAGCAGTAGTGTACCAAAGATAGTATTTCTAAACTCGCTGAACTCTATGGAGACAGTTCTTATTTTACAGAAAAGGCTACAAGTGTCTGAAACTTCACTAGAATGATACATCAAATTTGAGGAGTTAAGGGCAGAGTCAATGACAGGAAAGAGCAATAGGACTGTCAGCACACGGAAGGGAGAAGGGAGGGAACATCTAAGACTCATTGGGAAATGCAGATCCAGTTCACACATCACCTCCTTGTAGCAGGAGTCAGAAGGTAAAAAGGAAACACAGTATTGTAGCCAAGAAACCAGGAGCTGGGATAACTACAGAGAGATGGAAATGACTTTCTCCCCAAATTTCTCCCCATTGCCAAGAAAAAGGCGGCTTGCAAAGTGCTTATTTGATTTGAATAGGCACTTCGTAAGTGGATCAGAAGCCAGGGACAGTAAATTGCAATTAATAGCTGATGAGCAGAGAACAGCCCATTGATGCTATTCTGGCTTCTGGTCCTTCCCAATGGCCATGTTCTTGCCTGCAAACGGGTCCTGTAGGTGGGTCTTGTGGGCTGCTCCTTCGGCTTGCCTGCATATTGGGTCTTGTAGGCAGGTCCTTCTGCCTGCCTGCAGACGGGGTCCTGTGGGCAGCTCCTGCTGTTTGCCTGTGGGAAACAGTCTGGGTTTTTGGGGTTTTGGGGTTTTTTTGTTTGTTTTTGTTTTGTTTGTTTGTTCTTTCTTTTAAATTAACCAGGAAAATCCCTTTTACTTCTATGCCTCTATCCTGACCTTGACCATCTGGGGTTGAGTTTTAAGTCCTTCAAAGACACCACAATCAAACCCAAACCAAAGCAAGACAAACTAAGCTAAGGCAGGTCTGATAGCTCATATGATAACTGCCCAAATTAAGAAGTGCCAAACAAGTCTGAGAACAAGAGATTGGAAGTAGGTGACTTGTATAGCTTTCAGAGCTTTAGCTGTTTGATTCTCCTTGTGGTGCAAACTATTCCTCTAAAGCTACATTATTAATACAGATAAGTCCTTCCTTACACAATTCTGCTGAGCTGCAGAAGCTCTTAGTAAAGGCTAAGCTGTCTAGCTGCTTGCTAATGTCTGCTGCTTGCTAATGTCTTCAGTGGATTAAAAACTGCATGTGTGTATGTGTGAGAGGCAATGACCACCAATCCATAAAGAATTTTTAAAAAGGTTTTCATCATTTTTCTTGCCTGTTTGCATAGTTACATGCCCTCTAATGAAGTTAACCAGAAGGAAAAAAAAATAAACTCCAGCTTCTATGAATCTTTGGGCATTTCCACCCAACGGAAGACTTAGCGAGCTTCATTTCTACCAGAGGCCCACCCATATATCATGGCCGAGCACTTTCAATTCTGAAATCTCATTAATTTATTTCAGACAATGTGGCATCAAATTGAATCAAAATATGAGGATATTACATCACAACATAATGCTTCAGCATCACCATGCACTGCTGCAACATTGAGACACAATGATGTCAAACTTGTCTGGTTTGAGCCTCACTGAGGAGAGGGCAGTGTTGAGTGCTATCCTATCATCTGCTATATTTAGCCATCAGACAGCCTGCAATGCCCACAGAGGTGAGAGTAACAAAGTGACAGCACTGAGGCTGGTGATTTATTGTTGACACTTACGGTGAGTTCCATGTCCTCTTCCTCTTTTTCTTTCACTGGTTTCTCTGGTTCCTCTGGCTCCTTCTCTTGAAGATGGATCTCATTGGCCTGGGACATGTAAGGCATATCATCTTTGTTCTTGAACTCCAAGCTGAGGATTGAAGGAGGAAGTAGAATTCCTAGAATTACCTAAAGCAATAATAATAACAATAATCATCACAGTAAACAGATTACAATCATGATGGTTACTTAGCATCACATGGAACGACTCCCTCAGGACATTTAGTGAAAGAAAGATACTCGTGCACATGAGTTACTATGACAGTAGAGTATTTGTCACTTGGGGTAATGTTTTCAGAGCTCTGTAGCGAAACAAAGCATGTAACTTCTATTAGCATTGCTGTGAGTGATATGGCTAATTGCCTTTCTTGAATATGTTATCTGCTTGCTCATCAGCTGCGTATTGTTACATACCAGAATATATTTACAAAATGTTACCAAGGTCAATGGCTGGTGGGACCATGGGGGTGTTCAGATCTTGGACCTGCAAATTTCTGCATTTTACATAATACACAATATCAGCGTAAATGACAGACAAGCAGTATTAATTTCTACAGAGAGGGTTAACAGGTCTCAAGCTCTCTGTGTCCATAATGCACACAGGTAGTCAAGGTGTAAGTGTGTGTGGATCTGAGGAGACAGAAAATCCTGATCTGCTTAGCTATGTGGTCCCCTTAGAATTTGCTTCAGTAACCTGGCAGCTGTGTAATGGCTCACGTTAATGCCAGCTCTTTCTTTTCTGCCTTCCTTCTCTTACTATGTGGGTGTGCAAAAACCATTAAAATTACCTTGTGTGGATATACTCAATGAATGATGCTTGGGATTAAATCAGCAGTATTACCAATGAGATATTATAATAATACAAAAAGAAGTGGCTTGTCTGTATTCACAAACACAATAGTTTTCCTGTTTTTGCTGTAATCTCACAAAAAATTATTTTGTTAAAAGTGTCTCCCTAAATGACAGTGAAACCAGATAGTTATCTTGTTGGCAGGTCAGGGAGGGTGACTGCTTGTCATAACTTCCTGACACAGGCGGTGGAGGAGCTGATGAGGAGCTGTACTTCATACTAACAAACAAAGAAGGTCTGGTCATATCGACAGATAGCATGTGTGTTGTTGGCAGCGTTCAAAGTACCGCCATTAGGAGCAGTTAGCCTCTCTGAACACTGTGCCCAGCCTGGGAAGAGCCGAGCACCAGGCTGCCTGCGCTGCTCCTGCTCTCAGCTTGTTGCAAAAGGATGTGTCCAGGGAGAGGGGGTTACGGGCAGACCTGGCTTCCCAGAGAGGCTATTTTTAAGGACAGGTGGGATTAACAATTGACTTTCCCCCCTCCCATTGGTGCTATACATCCCTGGCGAGACTCTAAAGAATTACATTTAGCCTTCTTGACAATTGCCAGGTTTGATGGAAGAAAATCATTCATGGGAAATAATCCATGACTCATACTTGCAAATTTATTTCTTTGCTGTGCTGCCTCTTGCTTATGTAGCTTGTAGCCTGCTTTAGCTTTAAATGGGCTCTGCTAATGAGCTTCAGTGAAATAAAACACTGACTAGAAACTGAGTAAAGGTTCCATGTGAAGCCCCGATATTACAAGAAGGTGAAAGGAAACAGAGCCTGTTGCTCTGTGAAAGAAAGAAAGAAGGGTCTATTTTATTGTGAAAGAAAGGTCTATTTTATGGCTTAGGAGATGCATGCTGCAAAGAAGAAAGCATGCAGTGGGAAATGAGTTGCTGCACTAATCCCCATCTACTCAGGCTGAATATCTGCAAAGCCAAGCAGTGCGCAAGGCAGCAGACCCTCTAAAGGGCAACGGGCCTGTGAGTCGAGTCAGAAAAATGGGTAGTAAAGGTGTCTCCAAATGTGAGAACTTTTTCTATCTGTAAGCAGAACAGTATTTATGCACAGCTTCTGCAGGAGGATGATGAGAGTGCTACCAGTCACTTAGTCCCATACATCACTGTCATTGGGTTAGACCCGGGGATGATAACGATGCACATACTCATAAGTATTCTCGCCATTACTGAACATCTTTTCACACAGCAAAAGAGCTGAGCAATTACCACTTTTCATACACATGATTAATTCAGGAGAAACATTTCACTGAAAATGTTTCTCAGTCATCTGGGAAGAAGAGGCAGTTCCTGGTTATGTACTGACTGGTGAGTACTTTGCTGAAGGTGAAAGATGCCAGCCCATGGACACAAAATCACCCCCAGAATTCACCTTGCTCTGGTAGCAGTTTCGCTAACTGTGGAAGTAAAGCTTAAACAGCTTTGAAAATTGAATTATCCTCTAGATCCTCTAAGGTAGTCCCTTCAGGTCAGTCATCAGGAAGACTGGCAGGGCATTGCAAGAAAATCTGTACTGCTTGCTTTGGCCTGCTGTGGGGAAGGTTGTTGGATCAGCACCTTTCACTAGCAGTTAATTCACTTACTTATCCTTTTTCTCTATTTATCTTTAAAAACCTTGGCTAACTCCTCAAATATCCAGATAGCGACATACTAACCTCCTGGCTCAGTTCTTATTCTTATAACTCTTACTGATGCTGGAGGGGCCTTTAAGAAAGATGATGAAAAAACTAAGTAATGTGCTTTGAACTTGGGTTTGTGATAAGCTCCCTGCTGAAAAACTGAACACAGGAAGAATATACCCTGTTTAATGTCACTACAAATAAGCACCTGAAATATGGTTAATTGAGCCAGTTATTACTGATTTGTTGTGAGCCCCATCACCATCTACTAGAATGCCTCTGACTGTTAATTTTATTTTAAAACAGTGCTGACCTTTAGGCCAGAATTTTTGCGCATCCGGAGACGACCCATCCACATGTCCGTTAGCAGCATTTGGCTGCAAGTGTGAGCAATGAAGTCCCTGTGCTTGGCTGCCACTGCGAGCTGCAGGCATGTGGCATTGCTCCAGTTCTTCAGCTCGTAGGTCAGCAGTTTCATTGCCAGTTGCTCGTCCTGCTTGTACGACTGGTCCAGCAGCTCCACCGCCAACTGGCCGAAGTCCCTGCAACAGAGGGAGATTCGTTCACTCCCGTTAGCACCAGCAGCCTGTTACAGAAAAAACCCCTCTGCAACTGACAGCCTCTGCAAGGGGGGCATCACCTTCCATCATGCAAATCGTGATGATGACTCTACACACGGAAACCCACATTCTCAAATGTGAGTGGCTAATGGTAGGCATATAAATAAGTGCCCCAACTTAGCAGTGACGAGCACCCACACCTACCAGCTGTCTGCTCCCACCTGCCTGCCCACCTCCCTGACATTTTCTAGTTGAAATCCTCTGGTTATCTGCAGCTTAGAGGATTGCTTCCGTGCTGTTTGCCCATGGCTTTGTGGTCAAGTCTCCTGGAAAAAGGAGTGTTCAATACCTTTTTTTTAAATTCTGTGTCTCAGACTTTTAACATCAGGAAAGATTATTATGGAATCCAGTGTCTTGGCTTGCTCACCTAAGCATGAGCTCTTGGTTAATTAACACTTTTGCCCAACTATTATGTGTGTAAGGATTTCAACAATTGTTCTCCTTGGGATGGACAGAGTATTGAAAAAGCAGAGAGAAAGGTTGCAGCCTGACTCTTGAGGCCTCAGGGAGAACACAGTCCATATAGATATTTCATTGCCTCCTTGACACCTCGTTTCAGAAGTTATACTGCTAGCAACTCTCCTTCTCTGGCAGACAGATTGTTTAAAGCCATTTAGACTTTCTATAAAGGGACTGCATTTTCCTCACAAGTTAGAAACAAAAGCAAGGTACAGATAAGCAAATTTCAGGCAGGGTCAGCAGCCTCTTTCCTTTTATTTATTTATTTTTTTTAACCTAAGGGAAGTGTACATGAAAGGAAATTCACCTGGAATTATGGTTCAGCTCTTGGGATATGTCATCCACCATGTCGTTTTCTGATGCTTCATGGGCCATGGCTTTGCACAGTTTACAGGCTACCAGTGCTTTAGCCATAGCCTCTTCCCCGTGCTGCCAAAAGAAGAGGGCCATCTTCTGACGCTTCATCAGCACAGCCCATACCATCAGCTCATGGAATGGGAAGGGAAAATGATTGATCTCAGGATCATCCAAATCAATATCAACTTCTTCTTCTCTTTTTTTTGTTGTTTTCCGCCCTCGCCGCAAAGGGACATCATCCTGTGAGAATTATAGAGTAACTTTTTTTCACCAGTGAAGGAACTGAATCAATGCACACACTGTGTTGGAATCAGTATCTGAGAGATCAAACGTTCCCTGCAGGCCAGTCCCTTCAGCTTTTTTAGACAAAATATAACATGGAAAAATGATGAAAAACTATTGGTCCATGCACTGTAATTAAGAAGTCAGTAACCCCATGACTACACACAGGGAAAAATTGCTTTGGACTATCACTCTGAACTGTTCTTTCTCTGTAAGAACACAGAGCACAATCACACAATATGCAGAACCATTTTGGAAAAGCCACCATTAAAATAAAATTAAGAGTTCACTGCAAATATAACAACTGTTGTAATGCATCTGCCTCATTCCACCTCCAGAAAGTATATGTCCAGGGGATGTTCTGGTCTGATGAGGACTCCCTCCCTGCTTATTCTTGCATTTTCTCCCTTCATCTTTTCACAAGATTAGGAATCGCCTGTCTTCACTCCCATTCTGCCTCTGTATCCTATGTTTATTCCTTCTTTCTCCAGCCCTTTGTTGTTTCTATTGCCTTTAGCTTCTTTCCCATTTTAGCCTACTGCGTTTATCAGATGAGCTGACCTATTCTGTGCTGCGGCTGTTGACAGCAAATTGAAAGTTGCATAAAATAAGCAAACAAGAAAACACCACTATCTGCTTGAAGCATCGGGGTAGGCAAAAGTGTCAACAAAACTGATGGAAATTTGGCCAATGTAGAGATTTCTGCATCATCTGGTGCAACTGCTTAATTTCTCTGAACACGCTTGAAAATTATATAGTTATCTGACTATATAATCTTCATGAAAAGAAAAATGATGTATAGAGGGGGCAGAGCCTTCTTTTCTCTTGTCTATCTGCTGGAGTTTTATTAAGACATGTTTCTTAATCTGGCCCTTGCGTAAACAAGTTATCTGGATGAAAAATACAATTTGTGTGGCACATTTCTCATACAAAACTTGGAAACAACTATTGGTGCCTCCATTACAGTGAATTTAAACATTATCTTGATATAGTGTATACTTGTCAAAGAAAGAAAAGACATAAAGATTTATCACAGGTTGCCTACCTCCATTCCCAACAGTTTCAGGGCTTTTGGCTGTACAAAAAAGTTAGAAAAATGTTATTTCTCCCAGAAGAGTGATGAAAAAATACAACTATATGTGTATACATACATGCGTGTGTAACGTGTGATGTATAACATATAATACAAAGTATAATGGAGAATATAATAGACAATATACAATATAGGTAATATATATGTAATGCAATGTAATGTAATATAATATACGTATATACATAAATCAAATAATTACATATAAATATTTAATTCAGGTTGAGTTTGATCCTATTTCACCAAAACACTCAATAGAAGACATACATTTGGATTCAGGCACAAATTACAGCTGGTTTGGGGCTGTTCTAGCTGAAAAGAGACAGGAATTATTGCTAAGGCATGAATGGATTTCTCTGGAATACATCAGTATTTTGGCCATTCCCCTGGCACACTTTTATTGACTGCTGAGGAGCTGCTCTGTATGTTGGTTCAGTACCTGTGAAATCGCTACTCAAACGTTTTGATTGATGGGGTGACTAAGGGAAGGAAGTCTCGCCCAGCAGCTACAATTACTACTTTTCCTCTCAAAAGTGAAGAATGAAAGGGTAGGGAAACAAACAAACCCATTCCAGGTGTCTGACTGTAACTGTTTCACAGAGCTGTTGCTCTTTATAGCCACTTAGACCAATATTCAGTGGCATGTATTGCTAAAATCTGAACTGAGACAGGAAATGAAAATGTGAGATAAAGTAAGGAAAGAAAGAACTAGAAATCTTACTGGACACAGTTGAGTAGATTTTTGTTCATGTTGGACTGGGTTGGTGGCATTATGGATGACAATAAATATTTTTTATGTTTTAGAAAGGTAGTAAACTTACTTTGGATTCACAGAATTGGAATCCATCGAATATGAAAACCACAAAAATACTGAATGGTGTTTTTATCATGAGACCAATGATTCTGCTGGAGCCATGTCCAGCCAATAAAGCCAATTCTGAATTAGGGGTTTCTTTGCCCTGATAACTTCAGTTCACAATCAAGAAGATGAGCCATGAGACAGGAAATACATCTATCAACACACAAGGTTTTTTAAGTCTAACTTGGGTGCTCTATGCTATTTTTTCTACAGGTCCAAAGACTTGTCTTTCAAAAGCTGTGGACACTCATAGTGGCAGATTCTAGAGCCAGAGGATACTGTTTTATGTCTTGGTCTCACCAGAGTAGCAGAACCCATTAATTTTTCCATTAAATTAATAAAAAAAGTAGCTTGTATCAGTGGCTGGTTTGCGGTGCGTTGTGGTGAACTAGCTGCTCTGGACATAATCGAAATGAATTTGAAGACTGAATAGTGTGTGCACGTGGATCCTCCCAGCCTGGAACCATCTAAGAAGCTATGGTAATCTCTGCCAGTCGGTGCAGTCATATAGATGGCAAATAACTTGCTCCTTACCCTCTTGGGTCCAAATAAATTGTGGTACAGTGTTCTAAACCGCTTTCGTGTGTAATTGCAGCGATATGCTCCTCCCATCAGGTACTCTATCACCAAACCAATATCAATCAGACTTATCCGATAATCAGGAGGTAAGTTTCCCTGCAATGAAAATAAGGATTGTGGGGGAAGGAGAAATGCTTATTACTGGCATTGTTAAATATACTTTATAATGACGTTAGAATAAAACAAATTAAATAGTTAAAAACAGGAATGTATTATTATGCTGGTTAATCAATTCACCTTAAAATAGATCCAACCGAAACCTGGATATTCTCGCTTGGAAAGAAGACATAAGTTAAATAAGAAGGTGAAGAACTTGTTGGAAGTAACAGAAGATAACGTCATTACACAGTACTCATATTCTTCAGCTGGGGAAACAAGGAACATGACTGCAGAACAAAAAGCACGAGGATCAGCACACTTGAAAGGTCAGGCACGGTTGCTGGACTCTAGTCCTGCAAGGTAGCACCTTTTCTGCACCATCTGTCCCCCACAACTCTCGTCCTGGCATCTCACATTGCTGCTGGCATCTCTTTGGACTGCCTCATCTGCACTGCCAAGGCACAGTAAGTGACATCATGTGGTATCATTTCTTCACATGGAACCACCTCCTGCTTGTGATCTTCCCATCCTGAAGTGTTTCCTTCCCACATTTCAGGAAAGGAAGGGCAGGGAGGAAAGAGCTGTGTTATTTACTCTAGAGGACTTACACACTACATGAGTTACTACTGCTAGTTGCTAGAGGCAAGGAGAGTCTGTTAGCATTTGTTCTTGGAGTTATGTACAAATAAACACACATCTTCCCTTAAATTCCACACCTAGTATGAGGAAAGCAACTATATGTATGAAAGTAAGTTGTAATAAGCAAAGTATCTGTGGCTAATTCTTTGGGGTTTTGTTCAAGAAGAAAACCACAGGCCCAGCAATTTCCCTAGATGGTCCCTCCTTGAACTCCCAACATATTTTACTGAAAGGCCCTCTAAGCATAGCAATCTCGCTACCTAATTTCCATCCGTGCTGGGGAGATTCTCTCCCAAGAGGTAAACTGTGCTTGTGGCAAGGGTCATTAGCAGGATCCTGGAAAAGATGTCTACATACTTGCTCTTCCATTTCTTTCCCTTTCTTATTCGCTGTTAAATATAACATACACATGCACACACAATGTCTTCAGGATGCACCTGTTATTTTGAAGGGAAAAGGATGGACAAGAGATGTCCACATCTTATTGACCTCACTTTGTGAACTCCCTTGCACACAGCTTCCTTCTCTTCACTGTCAAGCCTGAAAGCAGCAACACTGAGGCTACGAGTTCTCCAATACTTATGGATTGCAAAGCTACGAAGAAAGATCTCAGTAACAGACTCTCTTACTGCATATGAATCCAAGTTTGCCTTTGAGCTAACTGAGCATTTCTATTCTCCAGCAGTAGTAAGTCTGATGCAACACCTGGCAGGCCAGAATAATTTCAAGGTGGGCTGCTCTCGCGGATGTGCAAGTGAAGTGCTCTTGGGGGTCTGGTGGTGGAAGAACAAAACCCCAGCACAGGCACATCTGCTCTTCTGTTTCCTCCGGGAACTCCATAGGGAAAGCTCTGATCCCTTTACAGGAGGAAAAGGCTAATGGGAAGGGAATGCCCCCAAATAAAAGTTTGCCCCCTTCTCTAAATCACTACCTCCAAAATGTTCAGATGGCAGCTCATGGTTCAGCAAGCAGTTTGCTACCAGAAAGGGAAGCATGATTCAGCAAACTGTGAATAGGTCACTCAGCTCCAGAGATCTCATTAAGAGCCCTGCAGATTTACAGAACCCTCTCTGTCCTGTATGTCATTGTGCAAGAGATGTGGCTACAAATTAAAGGTGGAAAGAGAGGTAAATTATCCTTCTGTGAACTACCAAGTGGCAGCCTTGGAAAAAGAGAAAATTACTCTAGTAAAAAAATTAACTTATACAGTCAACATTGCAGAAGGACCAAGAAATTGTAACTGTTAGCTTCAAAATTTTTCAGTGCACTGTAATAAAATAATCACATTCTCTATAATGATATACAGCACAGATTACAGTTAGCCTGTAGGTCTTTTATGCGGTCATCAAAAGAAGGTTAGTAATTTGCACGGAGCAATTTTATGACTGCCACGTCTTGCTGAAATATCTGCATGTCTGCAGATATCTGCCTGGCTTCTCTGCAGATGTGCTTATTAGATTCAGAGCAGAGAAACACTAATGGAGAGCAGATGGCAACTGGTTCCGCAGAAGAGATGAAATGGATCCGAAGATCCTCCTTCCTCTTCTACTCCATCCAGGAAGCGCAATGCTTATTACCCTCCCTGCTCACCACGGTACAAACAGCACACTGAAAGCTTGAGGAAAGAGACGGGGAGGTAATGCTGCGATGTACCATGCCTAGCGATGGGCTGGGACTCAAAGGGACAGAAGATCAAGCACATTTAGTGGCAAAAGGTGAGCCGCCAACTATCTCTCAGTAACGTCCCTTAGCGTATCCTTTTGCACTCCTCGTACTCTTGGCTAGTCTGCTGGGTGGG
>KL280250.1:44051-102994 GCA_000699545.1 Podiceps cristatus | reverse complement strand
AATTGATCTGAACCCAGTCATTTCTATTCTGAACTGTTTAAAGAAAAACAGTGTAAATCTAAAACTTAAATCCTGCTAGGTTTTTTGTTTGTTTGTTTTTCACCAAAAACGTTCTTTCTCCAGAATGCTTAAGGCAACGATAGTTTTACTAGAGCAAGGATGAAGGCGCTGGCAGAAGTGGGAGTTGTAGTTCCATGACAGAGTTGTAGTTCTTCAACAGACTCCTGCTGTCTTAACGTAAGACACTAAAACTGAATGCTTTGATATTATTAAGTAGCAAAAAAAAAACTTGAGCAATTAAGAAAGCACAACAGGCATCAGGGTGCTTC
Source organism: Podiceps cristatus (assembly GCA_000699545.1). Taxonomy (NCBI): domain Eukaryota; kingdom Metazoa; phylum Chordata; class Aves; order Podicipediformes; family Podicipedidae; genus Podiceps; species Podiceps cristatus. The sequence continues at coordinate 102,665 of KL280250.1, read as the reverse complement.
ATGTGTTAGAAAGCATGAGTTTCTTGATATAGGTCTGATTTCTAAAATTTCATAAAGGGACTTAGATAAAAAATTTCCTATAAAGTAACTTTAACAAAAAATGCATCTAAACGTTCCAGATAATACTGAAACACTCTACTAAAGAAAACTCACAAATTCACAGCAGAAATGCACATTTTATAGACATACACATATGCATGGCTCCACGCTTTAATTACTTTTCCAAAGTAAGCAGCCCTAGTAAAGCCAGTTGGACCATCCTTGTGTGAGGAGTTCTGCATCCACGAAAGCATTTGCTGTATCAGCAGACACCTTGAACAGTTGTAGACGAAGCACAGTGCTGCCAGTGAGCCAGAACCCCTTCATGAACAACAAAAATTTAGATAGGCTAATTCTAGTACAGCCGAGGTTGTCAGGACTGACAGGAGAAGGTTTGATTTTCCGGTATTACAGGTATCTCATTTCATCACCAGCTAACCTTTTAATGTTGGGACAAGCTCTTTAGTGATAATGCATCATTATTTTCCTGAAGAAATTTCAACTTTAAACTGTAGGTAATCAATTATAGCATTTTTTCATGTCAAATGAATTTTTATATTCAGCATTTACTCAGCCTCTAATTTTGCATGCTGAGAAAAAAAAACAACTTGGTATATTGCTTTTTAGTTCTTTGGAAATGTAGCCATACAGTGGCAATCCAAAATAAAGAACTTTGAAAACTTGTATCACCCCAGAGTGTGATTAAGATATATTGATTATACACAATTTTTGGATTAAAGAAAAAAAATCATCTGTTAATTTCTACTGATCAGGACCAGCCAGTTGAGCCGGAGAAAGATTCCTTTAAAAAACAACCTGTAGAGGGCAACCTCCACTTAGAGACAGGGTGCCAAGCATGGCCACTGTTTCTTTCTGCTCAGCCTGGACCGGCCGGGTTGCAGGGCCCAGGGAAGGGAGCCAACCCTCTTATGTTAAACTCCGTACCCTTGACAGGAGTCGTCAGGAGGGCCATGATGCAAACGATGCTATGGAATGTTACGGGTGTACGTAGCTATGGAATTGAAAGGGTCAGAGAGAGAGATGAGCACAGTTGCCTCTAAAGCAGTCATTACGAAGTTTTTGTTACTTCATGTAGAATTTAAGTGTGCTCTCGAGACCATGTCTCAAGGCCTTTACAATATGCTGCCCAGGCTAACAGTCCTCACGGTGACATTTGGAAATCCAAGGAGAAAATAAATTGTTATCTTATATGTTTGTGTGGACGTGTGTGTGCACATGTGTGTCTGTAAGTGGCCACAGACAGGACATGGTAATGTGACTTCTGTTGTTCAAATTCTTTGCTTCATTAAGTAGGCAGGATTTTTTTTTTTTTTTTCCCAAACAAAAGAACCCCTCCTGGTGATTTATACAACTATGTAATACAATATTAGTAATTAAATAATGCTTCTATGATTTGTAAGCATCCATTTTCTATTTGAGAATTCACAATGATGTAGATGTAAATAACTTTTATAGCATACAACCTTTTAAATGGTGCAGGTTTTAAAATCGGGATATATGGTCAAAAAGCACAGAATATGCATATCCTCTAAGCGTTCTCTCAAGGTGACATACTACAATTTTTGTATTTGTAGTTTGTGATACTCTAATTAAATCTGAGAGATGAGGTATCTGGCATCAAAATATATACTCAAAAAATTAGCATCAGCAGTGTGGTCTGGTTTTCATGCATGGTGGGCCACTTAACTATCAAACAGTGATGTCCATTAAGAAGTAATTTCCAAGGAGGTGTTTTTATTTAAATGGTTGTCAAATCCGCTGACTGATTTACAGCTTGGTTGACTGGTAAGAGATCTGCTTAAATGGCAGGGCTATGGCGAGCTGTCACTTTTCTCTCAGTGAACCATGGTTGTTCTTTATCACTGACAAAATGAGAAATACAGCCCCAGAGATGTAGCCTTCTTATGAAGGTGCTAGAGGGCTGCACCAGGCTGTTTGTTTTTAAAATTCTTACCTATATTCTAATAAGAATACACATTGACTTCACATATTTTACTAGATTATTTACTGGGAATTACTGGAGACTTTGGATATGGACAGAGGGAAGAAAGATGAGTTTATGGAAAAATGACCATCACCTAACATTTGGCAATCACTGTGGAGCAAATTATGTCATTAATTATACTGTAAGTTCATTTAATGCCAGTGTCTATCAATATATATCTATGAGTACTGATCGTATTTGTCTATTTTGATGCCTTTTATTCAAGTGCTCCTTTAAAAAGAAATCTTTTTGTGGGGGACTCTGAAAAAGATATTATTTAGTCACTCAAGACACAAATTGCCATGCCTTCAAAGGAGGACTTGAAAAGGTGATGCGGGGGGAGAGCAAGTGTTTCAAAAGGAATATACTTTAAAGTAAGAAGATAAATGATGCTTGTTTCAAACTCTTACAGGCACATAGATAAGTACATATTTAATAGAAAAAATATTCTAGTAACTTGGGCTTCAAGAGAAGTAGCCAGTCTAAATGCATTCTAGCTTTACTCTGCTACATCCAAGAACAGTTTCAGTTTCTTCTGTGGGCTTTTCACACTTTCTGATGGCCGCTTAATATACTATATATAATTGAACAATGATGATGCATGTAACACACTAACCAAAGAAAACCACCAGAATCTCCTCATTATTCTGTAGCATTATTTAACAGAAAGATGATATATAAAGCATTGCCACTCGCCTCCCTTAGTTGCCTTTGGTTCTGCTCAGGTGTCAGTGACAGAAGAAACTACCAAAACCTGTGTTCTTACAAAAAATTCTCCATTCCTTTTTCAACCTTCTATCTAGTTCCATGTACAGAAATCTTTCTCAAGTATGCTACCCTTGAGGTTTGATTTACGTAATGTGCAAGGTTGTAATCTGCACATGCTTTGGGAGAATATTCAAGCTGGTGAGGTCAGCTGCAGACTCAATCTCCTTACTTGATCTGTATACTAGGAGGATAAGGGATTTTTGTTCATTGCTGCTGCTGTAATGCTTTTAATCCTGAACACATTGCTAAAGGTATTTGGTATCTCCTTCCTGTCAATAAACCTCTCTGTGTTTCTGTCCTGCCCTCCTAATGGCTCTTTATAATTCAAGATGCTTGAAATCAATAAGGGGGCAGGGGAAAGTTGCACTACTTCTTTTGGTATATTTCTGCTGAGGAAGATGGCTACAATATACCACACAACACAGAACGAGGAACTGTTTCAACAAACTAGGATCCAGCACAAGGATAACAGCTATTTTACAGGCTTGGAAGTAAACTAACAACATGGAAATTAGCTTTGACATTAGTTGCAGGTATGGAAAAATACAGATAACAGCATAAATCCACACAGTATGTAAGAGCCTACAAGTACGCTAGCAGAAGCATCTAAAACCACAGAGAAAGCAAGCCAAGTAACTTGTTAATTGTGCTTTGTATGCAAGAAGTCCATATTCGGTACATACAAACAGGACATTCTGTAATGGCAGGGGAAGGAGAAGGCTCTCACTGAAAGCTCATGCAAAACAGAGATCGTATCTAGCTACAAAAAGCAATCACAGCATTATCTCCAACCTACCGTCTATTGGACTCTTACCTTTTTGACGTCCCTGACTAGATGATACAGAGTGTTGGATGGCCCATGTCTCTGCAAAGGACAAATAAAGAAGAATAACATAGTTTTGCATTGTCCAAAGACCTGCAAGATGTAAATGCGGAAATGGCTTTCTCATCTTAGTGGTTTAAAAATGAGGCAACTAGGAGCACTTCAATTGTATAGTGTTATCAATGAAAAAAAAAAATCAATTATAAGAACATTATTTTGGCTGACTTCTCTTTTGCACAAGACCCTTCAGTAAGAAAATCACAAGAACTGCCATACTGGATGACAACTGAGGTCCTATATACCAGATTAGGCTCCTGGTTTATGCAAAGCAGGAGCCTAGCACAGTCTCTGGGAGAGAGTGAAGGAAGAACAGCTGCTTAAGTGCCAGCTTTCCTGCACTCGGGATCCCTACTTCCACCATTGGTGGCTCAGAGAGCCCCTGAGCCAAACATTGCATCTGGGCTGTCTCATCTGAAAGCCACCAACAGCATGCACAGCCTGTGAATTTGTCCAATCTTCTTTTGACTCCACCTGATATGCAAAATATTCTGTAGCAGACTCCCACAATTTCAATTACGTATTATGTGGAGAAGTACTTTCTTTTCTGTTGTGTTTTTGTCTGTGGCTGTTATTTTGAGAGACTTTTATGGGTGATGTCCTTGGCTGTAACTTACGATAGATGAGTCCACTGCGTATGTGCAGAATCAGTGTTTCCACATATACATTGCTCTGCACTGGCCAACACTTAGTTTTATGTAACCCCATCACTTAGCATGATGAGAGTTTCCTGTGGTTCTTCATATGCTGCTTCAGATTTTCCCTGAGTGATGCTAAATCACTGGCAAACATGTCCCTTCAGTAGTTACTACTTGACATATAATCTCTAAGGCTAAACAGCATTGGTGCCAGGACAGGGTCGTGGATGACCCTGGTCATCATGTCTTTTTACGGTGAGAAAAGACCATGTATTCTTCCTCTGTGTTTTCTATCCTTCAAGAAGTTTTTAAACCACATGGGCCCCTTAACTTTTATGCCATGCAGCTAAATTTCTTTAATAACCTTTGATGTTTTCAAATGTTGTCAAACAGATTTTGCAAAAACATGGGGATCGACACCCTTATTCTTCTGCATGTTGACTTCAGAAACAGTAATAGATTTCTAAGGCTTAACGTTTTCCTACAGAAGCCAGGTAAACTCTTCCTTGATATGAAATTGATCCACCTGTCTATGAATTCTATTATTTTTTGTATTTTTACAAATTTGCCACGGTAGAAGTCAGATTCACTGCTTCCACGGTCACTCTCAGGGCTTGTGTTGAAATTTTGTATTCTTTTTTAACTGTCTTTGTGATTTTTTTATTTTTTTTTTTTGTGCTAAGGCTATTATGGATGCATTAGGTCATATATATTAATTGGTAGTTTAAGCATTTCACAGCCTGGGTCTTTTGGAACTCTCACTTGAATAATTTATGGTGATTTCTTAGCTCACAATAAATGTGTTCAGAGGCATTCTTTTAGCTGTAGAACTGAAGACTTTCCTCCAACTTACTCCGTGTAAAAAATGACCTTGTTGCGAGAACTACAATGCATAACTCTGTAGCAAGAAAGCTCATATACTTTCTGTTCTTAATACATAGACACTAGTTGATAGGCAAAGTTTAAGCTGATCAAAGATCAGATGGGAGTCTGTCTCAAGGGTGGCACCGATAGCTGTTCCTCTGTATTTCGCACAAATTTAATGAATTCTTTTCATATTTGATATTTTTGAAAGACTGACTTCTGGTCACCGTCAGTGTGAAACATGTCTGGGTAACAGCCCAGTGTGGCAGCTTATGATGGCAGGGCTTTGAAAAGTATTGGAAGAAAAAAACTTTTTGAAGAGGGCTATGAACTGTATCACAACCTCTCTCCAACAGAAAGAACTAGCAATCCTAAGAACTAGACAATGCTTTAAGATTTTTTTCCATACCACTTAAGCAATTTGAGTTTACTGGTTTCTCTCAGTAGGCAATAATGATGTGAATGCTGGAATGTGTTTTGCAGTTGAGAACTCAAAGGCAATTTGAACCTGTGCAGTTTTATGTTCATTTTAAGTGCAGAAATACAGAACTTGTAAACAGGCTTTTAGAAGTCAAAATTACCACTTTTGGGACATTTGGTGAAGACATGGGGAAGTCCTTCACTGCAATAGACCTCCTGAAATGATGAGATTTCACCTTTAAATTCAGAATATTATTCCAAGAAGTTTGCTTCTATTTGTTTTCTGGTGGCTGAGTTTGATTAACAGTTGCAAGATTTTTCTGAAACCATAAGGGCTCATACTGTCAGGAGTGATATATCACCACCCTACAGGTCCTAACTTGCCAGATACTGCGTTCCACCCAGTGCCATCTGCCTACATCTCAGGTCTATCACACTGGAATTACAATGACCAGAAATCAGCTGGTACGGTGTGGGGCTTAATCCGTATCTTACAAAATCCATACAGTATATTAGGTGGGCAAGACACAGGGTGTTCCATTATATGAGAGACAAAGCTAAGAGACAATGTGGAATTCTGACATGGAGGACTTCTGCAGCAGGTGTTGGCTGCCTTGTGCATCATCATGTCGTTGTAATACAAGTGGGAGCTAGAACAATGAATATAGAGATAGAAAATTTGCCTTAGGCTGGCCCTACCGTATTGTACAATTCCTCTAGCCGGGAGATGGTGAGAAAACGATGCATGCTTACTCCATTTTCTATGAGTAATTTCACAAAATCCACTCTGTCCAACACCAGTGCATCCAGCATTGCTTGCTCAAGGGAGCCCACCTGCAAAGCAAGCAATTAATTCAGGCCGTTCCTGGGCATCGCAGGCTGTATCCGGCTTGCCCAGTCACCCTGGCACAAGCAGGGAATCCTGACAAAATTCTGAGGGTTGCTCTGCTAAGCTTAAAACGGGATAATCACAGTTTTAGTCTATATTGGTTTCTCTGATTAAAGGCAGCATTTCAAAAATGAGTGTCAGAGTGTTAAGGTTAACATACTCTAGGAAATCCAGGTTAGCACCAAGGAAGTGGAACTAAGGAAACTGGTGACCACACCTCCACACTATTCACCATCTCATTAGTATCTTTGTTTCTTGCTTTCCTGACAAACATTGTATCTATATTGGGTATATTTGTTATGTGCACAACACTCACTTTAATTCTGTCTTTACTAGCTTTTTCCTCTGTCCATGATGTGGAAACTCAAGGAAACTTTGACACACAGGAAGCAGAAATAGCTTCACAATTAGCATTTCTTTGAAGGGCCAAATGCAAGAAGTCTTCTTATGCAAAACCTCTCCTTTTCTGTCTCTTGCAGGTGAGGGGAGTTAGAAGGATGAGAGATTAGCTCATACTTCCAGCTTTTAGCTTGCAGAATGATCGCTGCTTGCAGCATTTATGCAAATTTTTGCTATGATGTGGTGATGGAGCGGTAAGGACAGTTTAGTATCATTAAAATTCCTCCTATGTTTTGATGCATACTTATGCCCAATATAGAAGACAAAGATAAATAGTCCTGTTCACTCCATAACTGAAAAGGCAAAGATTTTTGAAACTAGCTTTAAGGGGCAGCAAGCTTCAGGAAATACATTCAAAACAAGAATGCTTAAACAGAAGCTTTTCCTTTTGTTATAATTTTTCCACAGGGAGTTTTAAATACTCATGTAATGATAGTATATGAAATTTTCATGACAGTGACAAAACAACTGTCACAGTAATGAATATTGTGATCCAATTAAACCTTCTGAACAAAGATATGGCGAACTTTAAGGAGGAGCAGGTAGACACAGTCATGTTTGTCCCTGTGTGACTTCTACCACTGTAAAAAGTGCAAGACAAGCTGGGAGTTGACTACTTCTCCTCTGCCCCACACTGCATTCAATTACCCCTCTATTTACAGCCCTCCCACTCCTTCAGAGAAGCTCTGCCCCCCGTGCCCCCCAGGAGAACAGTGTTGGCCAGGGAGCCTGCCCCACAGCTGGAGCATAGTATGGGGCAAGATGTGGTGCAGGCAAATTGATGCGGAGCAGCACTGGGCACGAAATTAATGCCAGCTGAGGTCTGGAGCCACAGCACTTCTGTGGTAACATTGCTGATCAGCTCTCCCAGTCCACTTGATGACCTCCAACATTTGTGCAGCCTATTTTTGATGTCTGATCATCATCAAATTCAGCATTTGTATATATAAAAGCATACTGCTTGGAGAGCAAAAAAAAAGTTTGGCCTCTCCTTTAATTTACAGCCTAACATTGTAGCATGACTGTAAACAGATACTTGTTTTTCTCAGCTTGCAGAATCATTGCTTGATAGTACAAATGTGTTGATTCCCGTTTCCTTAAAGGCGTGGTCCCTCAGTGTTAAGGCATCGCTAGATGTCACCATTCCCTTGAACACACGAACATATCGACATCTTTGCAATGCTGCTTGCCTTCAATAGCTGTCAATAGGAACTTCATGTTTGAATGGGAACATGACTCAGTATATTTTAAACTCTGTTAAAACCACCGCCACCAACAGAATGGATTGAATGTTGTGTAGGGTTTAAAGTGTTTTCAGTAGATGATGCTGTATATATACTGTACCGGCCACTGTTGCCCGTAAATAAAGATCTGACTGCGGGCGATGTCTACTCTGTTCCAGGCTAATGCTAGGCTCAGCTGGTCGGGAGCAGATGCGTTAGCTCCTGTGTATACAGACAAGGGTGCAGGGAGGAGAGAAGGAGAAAAAAGAAACAGACATACTTCAGACTCAGTCAACAGACCACCATGGTAATTCCTCTTTGTCAAAAGTCTCACAAATGCCCATGCCGTTTCTGCAACTGATCTCGTATTAAAACAAAACCTGCCATTGTCCCTGTAATAAAATAGCAGTTCTCAAATCTGAGTCTATGGTTCTCAGATTATCTCATAAACTCTCATTATTTCCTCACATCCCCCTTGAGAAATACAGTAGGTACATTTGATATCAGCAGATGCAAACTGTGGTGGAGTGAACTGCTTTCCTTCCTCTCCTACGGGAAGCAAGAGCAGAAGCCAGAGGGATACTGATGTGGCTGCAGGAATACATGCACACACGCAGGCACGCGAGCGCACACATACACAGACGTGCATCTAGCAATTACAAACAGGTTCAACTCACACAGACCCTATCAATTCCAATGGTCGTGCATTTTGTGCACATCTTTTATGCATTCCCAGGTGGGGATCCTGTACAAGCATAGGAATTTCTCCTCTATCTATGTGTACCGAGGGGTCTTGGCAGGATATATTTCCCTTCACACATGCAATATTCATCTAAGAAAGCACACTATAAAGCTACTGTCAAGGTATAATATATCTGAATTAAATAAGAAATCATCCAGATGATAAGATGGGTTTGGAGCTGTTTGTTTTTTGGAAGGGAGCGTATGTTTTTCTCTGTAGTTTAATGGACTCTGTGGGACATTCCTGCCCTGCTGTGCTTTTCTAATATTTCACTAAGGATTTCATGGTTATTAGATGATTTGTAATAATAAAACAGTATTTGTGCTTCAGTGTCACAGGGAGAACTGGCCCGAATGAACTGATCAACCAAATAAATAAAGGGCCTTTCAGCTTTTAACTACTTAGCTGCTTGCAGTGATCAGGTGACTGTATAAAGGCTCATTTTCTAAAGACCTCATACCTCCACTGTTTTCTTGCCTCTATTAATTCTTACACTGATACAATGGAGTGAAGACAAACAAGAGCCTTCCATTACTTCGAAGCATTTCTGTTCCTATTTCAGTGCTATTCAAAATCATGCACTGTTCCAGATGAAAGTGGACTCTGAAATTAGAGGCACAGAAAACATAAAGCGCAACATAGTGAAATTCTCTGTGAAGGATCAGTTCAGCAGACCTTTGGGAAGCTTAGGCTACAGTTTAATTTCATAACTCTCAATCTTGCAGTCAGTTCACTGCCATGAAACTTTGCCAAATACTTGGCCATATCTACAGTAATTATTTGGGAGATGGCGGACTGAAGATTATCCAGATCACTTTTATTACATAAATGAGCTCTGATGAACAAGTAGGTGATGCAGGAGCAGAACAATAGAAAGAAATGAAGAAGAAAAACCAGTGAAAACAGTAAAAGGCCTTTCTGACACTAAGATATAATAGGAACATCCCTTTGCATAAGACACAGCTTCTCATTGCTATATACTACGACAGAGATAAAAGCTCTCTCATGGGGGATGCTGACAACATCTGAACTTTCCTGAGTTTCTTACGCAAGCAACATGCGACACTCAAGAACAGAAAATGTTTACCTTTGGGAAAGGCAAAAATGTCTCTACTGCTTTATTTATAACAACCGGAAAAAAACTTCCCGCAGTGGGTATGATAGTGTAAATTAAGTACAGACAGCAAATAATGTTCCCCTCTTTTCTGAAGCAAGCAACAGATCCTCCCAAAATGTCCCATCCACGTGTCAGCAGGAGAAGAGCGAGCTTTGGCAGGTTGATCTGGCAAGCTGTCTGGTGAGCAGCGGAGGAAGCACGTGGGTGAACTCCAAAACCCAGTGGCAGTGATGGCAATCCTGCAGCCCGGCACCATTTTGCACATGTGATGGGGGAGCATCACGTCCTGATTTTCCTAAGCTGACTGCATCCTACAGTCAGGGCAGCCAGGGGTGCAGCCTGGTTAGAAACCATTTTGGATCAAGAGTGGATCAGATGGACCCGGGGAAGCGCATGGGCTATTTACACTGATCCCACTTCAGCCAAAACTCAAGCCAAATCACAGAGGCTGCAGGTGAACACCTTCTGACCCCTAGCAGGGAGCCTTCCCCAGTTTGTATCAAGTAACCTAGTGCTCCTGGGCCTTTTCGTGTTTTAGGAAGGAATCAGCTGCTGAATGAAAGCAGGGCTTTCTGGTGCAGCTGATCACGTGAAAGAACAACAGGCATGGGGCATGAGGCAGTGGCTGTATCTCCAGAAATGCCCCCAAGCCCAACAGTTCATTACAATCTTTTTCTTTGAGCACATTTATCACTCCAAATACTGAGCAAGCCATGCCCCAGCCTCTGTCCTTCCCACCTCCCTCCATGGTGTTTAAGTCTGCCAGCAGTGGACATGTTTTCCTGTGGGTGCATGTGCAGTCCTGGAGATGATGCTCTTCTCAGTCCTTGTTACCATAAAGGTTCATTTCACTCTCTTGCAGAGTGCTACAGACATGTGGCAGTTGAAGGAAATGTATTGTTTCTCAAGGGGTTTTTGTACTTCAGGTCGAAACTTGTCCATCAGCTAGGACAGACTGGGCAGCACAGGTCTGCATGCTGGGGGTCTGATGCACACGGTGGCATGGCTGCTCCCAGAATGAGGTTTATTGTTGGAAAGCCCTTGAACCCTTCTCCTCTTTCCTGTCTTCCCTATGCGGTTTTCAGGTGAATGTAGATTACACTGGTGTTACGTAAGAGGAGAAGGAAAATAAAAGCCATAGAAGTTTGTACAGAGGAGCATATGGGCTGTGGGTGCCATTTAAGCGATTTTATTCTAGGATACACTGAAGACTATTGACTCACAAGAAAGTATTCAGGCTAGTTAAGGTGGAATTCTATCCAGTATTAGGAAACAAAAATAACTGCACTAATATAAGAAAAACTCCCTAGAACAAATGTGGGGTGGGCTTTCTTAAGACACTGTGTCCCTTCAATCATTTCCTCGATTGCATTTGGTGCCACAGAGCATGGATTTGAGTCAGTAGGAAGAACTCAAAAAGTGACCTCTCTGAGGACTCATCTCACTCATGAGTGTCACTGCCATCTACCCAAATCAAAGCCTATTTGGGAAATGAAAAAATAAGGTAGAGCTAACCTACTGCTCTCATCAACTCAATACAAGGATCACAGTGGAACCACTTTTTAGGCCCTTAACACTGTTAGTGGCGAGAAATTAGCATTTCCTCTCCCTATATTTGTTTCATCATGTCTCATGGGAAGATTCTCTGTTTAGTTGCATTGTATTATGTTAATTACCATAGTATACTTAGTGCTTCAAATAGTGTTTTAGGCAATATGACTAATGTCTATGTAATATTTACTCAGTATCCTGATGTCTGGCTGAGCATAAGATACGTTCCTCAAAAGAACGTTTTAAGACACTATGACTGATACCTGCAGTGGGACTCTTCTTTCCCTTCATCTGCTCCTAGAAGAAAAGTTGCACTTGGCATGCAATGCATTGCTTTGTCAGTATCTTATTTCAGTATAGATATTGCTGGATATAGATAGACAATGCAAGGATGATGCAAAGTCGCAGGAACAAGAAGGAGCTCTGGGTCAACTGTTAGTTCCTGCAGGTGTTAACTTTATGGTCTTAGGTGGCCATCCAGGAGTGCTTGGATATCTTGCATAGATTCTTCTGGTAAAAAGTCAGATAGTCTATCCAGTACCTTGGGCCAAAAATGCAATACTCCTTGATGATAAAGCCTGGGACCATAAACTTTACTCTGTATCCTAGGTGAGCCAGGGTACACGTCAGACAAGTGTCATGACCTTGCAAAATCCAGGTTACTGAAGAGATAGACTACAAGCTTTTATATACTAGTTAAAGTTTACTATGATCAATGTAAACCCTTAAAGGATTCTCCTGGGATAGTCTATGATACTTAGTGCTCAGGAATCTGGAAAGCTGAAATGACATAAAACTGATCTATCTAGAAATGGTTGTTGGAGACTCATTTCCACAGTGCTTCTAAGCATATCAGTGTCCTCTTTGAATCATCATTTAAAGAAAAGAATTACATTAGGGAAAACAGCAATTCAAATTAACTTTCTGCTCTGCATCTCCACAGGTCTTACATTGTCTTCTGTTTCAGCAGCTCTTTGGTGAAAGGGCTGTGTTTCCACTGCATCTGCTACAAACATCTTCCTGGCATTTAGCAAATCAACTGACAGTAACAAAGCTGATAGCAACAGGAACTATAAGGGCAGCAACCAGATATCTGGCCTAACTCCGAAATCCTTCTGTGTCAGTGATTTCATGGTTGGCAGACCATCACACCATCTTCCGGGACCATCTGATACTACATGATGGCTGTTCAGTGAGCATGAATCATGACTTATTCACAGGCTGAAAGTATGCAGAGACATCAAATCTGCATTAGCCTAACATGGCTTATCTCAGAGGGTTACATGGCAGTAATATTACCATATGCATGCTCCACACAGCACCTCTTTCCCAATGTTAACAATTGCACTGGGGAGGCTTCCGGAGCATCAGCCAAAACATAGCTGGTACTTCTAGGATGCTCCAGACATTGCAACAGCTTCGTGAACTAGGATCTTTGATGCCACTTCAAAACAATTAGATTTTAGAACATCTCCATATGCTGTCTTTAACTTCCCTGTCATACGCCTTCTGCTCCATTAGCAGCAGCAAAAGGACAAAATCCATTACTGCTTGAGTTCCAACTGTTCAAGTTAAGAGAGCACAAACAGTTAAACTGTATCAATAAATCTACTTGCTACAAATTCATGCAATTGGAAACTTACTTCCCACATTTGCATGTCTCTTGAAATTAAAAAAAAAAAAAAAAAAAAAGAAATTCACAAGCCATATGCTGTTGTGACATCCATGCAATAAAAACTGATAACCACTTTGGATGCCATTCCCTAGCTTATTGGAGAACACTTCCAAGAAAGATAGATCTGCCGATAAGATTAAACAAGTGACTCATGAAAACAAACAAGGAAATAATCTCTCATAATCAGTGCAGGGTTTGGGGCTCGTGGAATATCCTGTCCAGGAGAGTTCCTGCATTGGCAGGTTGCCTGATGCGGGTTTAAAAAGAGACTAGCTCATCGCAAATTTTACACAGCAACCAGGAAATGATAGGTGGTTTCTCCCAATCCTTGTTGTCGTCCTCCACCCTGAACAAATCACTCACACCACAGTGGGATTGGTAAATAGCTGTATGCGCCTTGAATACTGGCTAGCAAAAAGCGCAAAATCCTCATCCGTTGAGACTGAGACAAAGTAACCAATAATCACTCACCAGTTTCATACTTTTTTTCTCCCTCCTTTTTCACAGAGTGCTGAAGAGGTGAAAGAGGTTAATTCCTGTATCTAAACTTATGAATTTCAAGATAATTCAGACCCAGCCTTCAAATCTGCTGACTAGTAAATCAGTAGACAAAGTGGTTCAGCATTGCTTCATTAGATTTCTTGATTTGATGAAGAACCCAACCATCCATCAGCCTGATGTGGTGTATTTACAGAAAGGCAGTATTTCAGGGTGGGCCAGAACCGTTGTACAAAGACATGGTATGAATGAGGACAACTGACTTGCCTGAGACAAGAGATCTCACCTTTGTGCACATTGATTTAAAAAGTTTTCATTCCCTGAGATCACAAAGCTCACATTAACAAGAGGCATCTGGTAAGTAATCTTCATTGAGTACCTTCATAATCAGAAAGTGCTGAGGAGCAGGGAAGATGAGGTGTAAGTTTTAGTTCCTCCGGCTCTTGAGCAAGACGCAAGTGCTGCTGCCACCAGCAGATTACCAATCAAGATTGTCAGACAAGCACGAAAGGAGATGTCAAAATTACTTAGACAGATCTAGGTACCGTCTGAGCTAACAGAAGTTCCCTATGATGTTTTGCACTACTACTATGAAGAGGGAAGGTAATTTTACTAAGGAGATGACAAGACCCATGAGGCACTTGCGAAATGGATATTCCAGATCAGAGGGGAAGACTCATATACCCAGACTGCAACCATAGTATAGTTGCTCATGTAAATACTGGAAAAGAACTTTTCAAACAGAAAACAATTCCTCTCAGGCCTATGATTTATTTTCTTCAGCTTCCAAGAAGCAGCTTTCAAGGTGGTAAAAGGCTCCACAGATCTGTTGGGATTCAGACCTTGAAAATATACCTAGAAGTGGGATCACAACTTTAAGACAATCAGTATCCTACTAACATAAACAAAGAGCTGTAGTTTCAGTGATTGTCTTAAGAACAAATGGGAAGAGAATACACTTTATACCGAGGATAATGAAGGATGCAGTTACATTTAAGATAAAAATGAAACCTGCAATTAAAATATTTCCTAAGGATAGAAAAGATGAATTTGGTGATGGATGCAATTCTTGTTCCTTGCTTTGAATTAATTTCTTTCTCCTTTCTTCACCTTGATTTATATTGGTTCTATGTGAAGATGTACAAAATGCCTTGAGATTTAATTATGCAGATGGCTAAAACTTGTTACCTCAGGGTAGCAGCAAAATAGTCATGTTACCTGCAGGACAAACAACTGTTATCTTGATCAAAATAAGCAAAAGAAGTGGGAATAACAATACTACAGAAGCCTAAAGAAACAAAAGCTACTGGAGAGAATAATTCCAGCTCATTTCCTTGGCTGGTGGCTATTAGCTTGCAATCATACTTTTGAAGTGGACAGTGCCTATTTACTCCTCTGGTTCAGACTTTTGTTTTACATGCTTGAAGTAACATCTTTGAAATAGCATTCGTAATTGTGTAAAAGGTAAAATACTATTTTGCTTGGTTAGGTAAAAGTTATTCAGGCCTTCTCCTTTTCTCAATACAACTTTTGTGAGCCTGCACAGGAAGAAACTGAAAACTCAGCCCTGAAACAAACAAGAATAATTCCCATTATCTTTTGAATACCCAGTACATCTATTATTTTTTTTTTGTTATCACTCAAATTCAGGTCTGCCACATGGCATTACATACCCCCTTGTTCAGGTGTGGAGGTGCCAATAGCATGATGACAACTGCTAATGAACTTCATGAACCAGTCACCTTTAGAAGTCCATTCCCTAATGTTTTCAGATTGGTCCTTAAAATTGTTTGGTATGTCTGGTTCTCTGTTTTTAAAATGGCCTGTACTACATAGCACAAAACAGTCCAAGCAGCAACAAGATGTCCATGGTGACTGATACATGCAATTTGTGAAAATCCCACATGGGGAAATCCTATATAAATGGAGGGCTAGAACTCCTCCCGGCCCTTGGTTAGGTGAGTAGTCCTTCATTGGGTAAGTGCATGTGCTTCAGAGCCTTTAAAATCTCACGTGCTTCTGTATTTGCAAGCAGATAGAAAATTACCTGATAACATCATATTTTGAAGGGAGCCAAGCTAAATGATTTAGGTGTCTGCAAGACCAGGGATTATAATGAACTGTAGCAACAGCAAACTCATTGTAAAACAATCTTTTAAGAGCATAAGTGTAACATGTAATGGCTTAGAAAAGTATAGCGACCTGCAAGTTTAAGATTAAAACCCCTACCACCCCAGTACTTGAATTATTAGCTCTACCAGTGGAGGCTGGAAGGAACCCCATGCAGTTCCCAAACTTTCCCAGGATGACTACAGATAACATTTTACTTTGGCAATAGTGCCAGTTTTATCTAAAGGGAGATAACTTCCATCTGGATGTTCTACTAGTCACCGAGGCTCAGAAGTTCTTTGGCTGTCTTCTTGTGAGTGCTGATCTTCTCAAGTAATCACTGGGGGGCCATCACTGATGTTTATTGTGACACACTAGTTGTTGTGGGTGGAGAGTAAAAATTCAGAAAGGAAAAATGGTAGCTTTTTAAACATTAAAGAAAGACCTGGATTTGTATAAAGCAGTTAGAGCACAAAGTGTACTTCAATTTCACGGTATAAATTTGCCATCTTGATATGGTAGATATTGTCAATAAATACAGGTTTCAGCACAGCAGAGAGAGAGAGTTAATCCATTTGGATTGATACAGACTCACAGTGGAGTGAAACTCCATTACCTTTTAGTAATGCTGTCAGGATAGCTAAATCAATATCCTGGTGTCCTTCTGATCCCATGCGAAATACTGTGATCTGAAATGTTAGAAGACAATACCATTATTGAAACCAGGATAATTTTTTTAAAAAAGAAATTAAAGCAGGGCAGCATCATTCAGATTTCAAAATGTCCTGATGTCTACAAGATGATCTTACTTTATACATTTTATGAGAAGCTTATTAAATAGGATTAACACACAGTATTTTTTGTGAGATAAATTTTGCTAAAGATAGAAACTGTATTAATGACCATAAGGAAGAAAAGTCATCTGTGATACTTACAGGGTGATATTAGAGATAACGGAATGTTCTTGTATTAGAGTAACATTAGATTTAGTGTTCCAAATACTTTACTAGGAGGAATTAGGGAATTAACAGGTTGTGGACCTAATTTACGGTGTATGGCATTGAATAAATATTTTCTACCAAAATTAGCAACGTATTCAACCTCATCATTTTATATAGCAGAAAGTTAGATAAATAATCTAAGAATTAGGCTTCTAGCAGCTCCACAAACATTTTTAGCCATGTGTCATCAGTGACCTATCACTGTAAGATATAAGCTTTGAGGCAGTGAGGTGAGATACACAATTCATAGAGTAAGAATGAATATAGTGGGGCTGCTCTTTCAAGCCAGTTTCAGTCTTGGTTAAGACTGCACTGAAACATATAGAAATGTAAATCCCCTCGCTCCTTTTGTTGCCATGGCAATAGCTGCTCTTGGGCCTCTGCTTCTTGTGAAGCAACTGAGACTGCAGCTTTTTAGTAGTGCCTTGCCTTTACTAAGGAAAGCTATGTCATCATTGTGATCTGAACACCTGTTATCTGTTTTTCCTTTGGCCAAAGGCAGTAAAGACTGCCTCGATTTTTTTTTTCTTTAATTGATACCTTTAATTAGGAATTGTGTAAACATCTATTACACATATTCAGCAGTATATGTTGTCTCCACATTCCTAGATTGCTACTCATACAGCACCACTGAACTGCAGCAGCATCTGAAGGGCCCAGCAAACATCAGGGCACAAAGAACAGCATACTGTGAGGGGGAAAGGAGTTACATAAAGTGGTCAAGGCTAAGACAACACTTCGGTGACAAGCTTCAGTTTGCCAGCCGAAATAGCCCTGCAGAGTGTATCCCAAGAAATCCAGTGTAGCCCTCCTGTAGTACCTCTTCTTCCTTCAGAGAGCTCTAGGGGGTTCAAAGGGCGGTAAGAGACTTCGGCGTCAGCGACAGAAGTATGGCATGTTAGAGACTGAAAAAGCAAACTGGATCGAGTAATAGGAAACTGGCTTGGCTCAATTAGTAAATTGATTTAGGTGATGCCTAAACCAATTAAGATGAGAAAGCATTTATGTTAGGTGTCATCCCTAGTTAAAGTAGACTGCTTTCAAATTAGACTTAGTTTGATCCTTCAAAATATTTTTGAGACTAAGTATAAATGCTGCAAATCATACTCTAACATAATTTTCTCTCTCCCCCTGAAATTCACAGATGTTTCTGGCAAACCACTTGATGTCTATCCCCATACTACAACTTTTAGAACAGAACAGAACAGAACAGTTGCAGTTAGAAGGGACCTAAAATGATCATCTAGTCCAACTGCCTGACCACTTCATGGCTAACCAAAAGTTAAAGCATAAAGTCAGGAGCACTGTCCAAACAATGTCGGTCTTAAATACTGACAGGTTTGGGGCATTGACCACTTCTCTAGGAAGCCTATTCCAGAGCTTGACCACCCTCTCAGTAAAGAAATGTTTTCTGATGTTTTTCTTAACCTTTTCCCTAATGTTTTTCTCATCTACTCAATGACTGGCAAGGAAGCTTTCCCTGCAGTGCAGGTAGACTGCTCCTCTGACCTGCAGAGCACAGGTAATGTGGGTAGAATTACACATTTCTGTGTGTGTCTCATCTCAAAACACAATAAAAATATGAGCAGATGAGATCAGCCCCTCTACTGTACTCGCTCATGATGTGCTTCCCATGCCAGAGATGGTGAACTGTGCCACAGAGGTTAGCAGCCAGGCAGGGGGGTCAGACGGCATAAGGAAGAGAAAGCCTTCCTCCCCTACCCAGCGGCGAAGAGGAACATCTCCCTTCTCATGGGCAGCTCTGGCAGGTGCTGACAGTAAGTTGGTGAATATAGTATCCCCACGTAACAGTCTGATCATAACATCTCTACAACGCTTTGCAATTTCCTACACAATTTTTGCAGCAACAGGCATTGCTGTAGCACTGAAGGGAAGCGTGACAGCCTGGCAAGCAAATCAGCTGGTGCTGGGAGTGTCTTCTTTGCATCGCTGAGCTTGGTGGCACCACTGCATGGCAAAATGCCCTTCTCCTTCTTTAAGCCCAAAGGTGAAGCAGTCTGCACATCAGGGACAGAAAATGCTGAACAACAGGAGTTCAGTGGAAGAACAAAGTACATCTCAAACTAAACACAGGATCAGTGAACACCCAGCTTAATTAAAAGGCATCATATAAATCACAAGCACTGAACAGCTTATCACCACAGGAAAACTCAGGGAAGCACTCTGTATGTATTGGACCACATAAACACCTAAATTCCTAAATTTCCAACTTCTCTTTCATCCCTTTTCCCTGCATGCCTGTCGTGGTTTAACCCCAGCCAGTAACCCAGCACCACGCAGCTGCTTGCTCTTTCTCCCTCTCCCCAGTGGGTGGGGAGGAGAATCGGAGAGAGAGGAAAACTCATGGGTTGGGATAAAGACAGTTCACCAGGACAGTAAAGAAAAAGATAATAATAACTATATTAATAATAATAAACCCCCCCAATGATAACAGAATATATAAAACTGTTGCCTCCCAACCTGGTGAAACACCTTTTTATCAATCTGGACCTCATAGGCAGGTCTTTGCTCTATCACATTTTCCCATGGTTTTGGGAAGATTGATTGCTGCTTCTTTCCACTATTGCCCTAAAGCTTAAAGTTTATGTTCATGCACAAAGTGAAGGATTTAAAATAGGACTGCACTGTAATTAGGTGAGGAGCCAACTTTGTCACACTGTTGATAAAATCTTAGTCCTGATCTGCAGTAATCTTCAGGCAAAGTGGTTTGCCTTCTATCTTTGCCAGATGTGCTGGTTGCTTTCACTATTGGATGTCAGAGGTATTTGAGCATAGTAACATTTGCTTTTAAACAGCTAAAGGAAAATATCTCAGCACTCATGGCTCTGCAGAATGAATTTTGGAAGATGAGGCTTAAAGCTGCAGCATGTCGGCTGCTAAAACATTTGCATCATCATCGCTTCTACTTTACCTGCCAAAGCCAGGTCATTATCAAACTATGCAGCTACAGCTTTTGTTCTCCTTCAGTAACTATTTATCATCCAGGGACAAGGCAGCAGGACTGGAGGAATATCGCTGATATCTTTTGGGTCCCAGACTAGCAGCCTGTGAGGAACCCTGAGCATCTCAAGCAGCCCTGTACTGCTTCTCCAATGCAGCCTTATGATGGGCTGGTGTCATGCTTGAATGATTCATTAATGACGAGGGCTGCACATTCCCTCTGCCTTTCTCACAGCTTCTATTGGAATGCATCCCCAAATGCTGCCCCTTTGTTTTCCTGTCATATTTAAATGTGGATAAAAAGAAAAGAGATAATAAACAAGCTTTACAAAACACTGAAAGAAGCGCAAAACCACACAATTTGTTGTTGGATGACATACTAGTGCCTTGTGCTAAAGACTCTATTGACCTTTCCAGAAAGAAACTATTAATTTTGTTTCTGCATTTTATGAGTATAGTTAAAAGGTGACAGCAATTGTTCCTAGAACATGGATTTACTTATTATACAGTCTTTGTAGTTTTTCCAGCATCCTTTATTTTTTGTAGTCAGAGCCATGAGGAAATAGGGACACATCCTAAAGTATTTATGCAGACTTTACACTTAGAAATGTTCAATGTCTCTCAGTCTCAAAAAAACCATCTGCCTGTATTGCTGGAATCCTCTTCTTGTGATGATTTCTTTTCCCTCAATTATCAGGTAAGAATTTTATGTTTGCAATATACTTCTCTAGTTTCAAGAGCCATTAATGTACCTGACATCTTACTACTTGCCATTTACATGTACTCTGGTGGATACATCATTGCAGAGAACTGAGAAACAACACATCCATGCTTTTAAAATAGAACATTGACTAGAGCCCTGTTAGAACGGGCTACAGATGTTACTGTACTAATGTATATAAAACTGCTGTGCTAAAGGAAAATATCTGGGTCAGGATACTCTATTCCCAGCTACCTCTTGCTGGATGAGTGCCTGCCACTGAGATGCAAAAATAACACTAAATTAAAGGCTTAGAAACCCACTTAATAACTCATTAATAAGAAAAAATGACAGCCTTTCTTCTATAAATGAAAAGACAGTGCCTAAGAGCCATTCACCTTTAAAAAGACCTACTGTAGTCCTGTTTAAGCTTGTTGTTGAGCCCTAGCCTCTTATAACATTAGTGAAAAAATAAAAGGAAAAACAACCTAGTAAGGTGTGTATATGAAATCCAGGACATTTAATTATAAAAAAAGAAACTCGAAGAAGTTGGGGTTAAAAAGCAATACATGCCTAAGACTTGCTGACCCTGCCAAAAGAAAACAAAGGGTCAGAGTTGCAGTATTAGTCAGACTACCACTAGCCGTTCTTTTGCATTGCTGTGAAAAAGGGAAGATTAGTTTAAACTAAGAAATCTTCTTTATGCTGATCTGATTCAAACTGTATCTATAAAATGGTTTTCTACTTTTCTGAGCATAAAGAAACTGTATTAGAAAAACTACCATTTACACTACTCAGCTATTTCTTTTAAGTTGAAAATCAATTTATGTTCAAAGAAGGAAAAATCCAAAAATCAAGAACTCTTTTTTTTCTCCCAGGGATTTGGGCCACATTATTAATTCCATGTAGCTAGTAGTTTCAATTGTTGATGCTAAACGCAATTATTTTAAAAGAACAGTCTTTTCTGTTCCTCTGCCACCACCTTGGGTATTTTAGAGTTGGTCTTTTTTCAATTTCCTCCTTTCTTTTCTCAGTGTTCACACTATTTATTGGCTTGAAATGACTTTCAGGTAGTTGCCTGAGGCATCTCAGTGAACAACTGTGACTTCCACAGCAAGCTTTTTGTTTTAATATATTTTTCCTCTCTTCTTCACAAATATAATAGAAGCTGATGTTAACATCCCTTACAAATACAAAACTGTATTGCACTGCACTGAAGAAAGAGTTAAATTTCCAGATGAAAACACACCTGAAACAGACAAGCAAAAATGCCTCTGAGTCACCAATAAAGGTTACACCAACAAACTGCAAAACCAGTGCTAATAGGCATCCAGATTCTTGCTAAACATAACTCTAATGTCTGGATTTCTTTTGATATGCCCATAGTGATCTACTTGCAAAGTTCAGTAGAGAGCAGCTGCTTCCAGATCTGAGGGCAGCTGGGGTCCTCTCAGGAGGAGGTGGTTGGGACCTACCAGTCAAACCTCGTGTCACAGGACTACCTCTCCTTTGCCTCCACAAAACCTGCCCAAATGAAATGCATGAGGTTTTCCCTTCAAAGCAGGAAAACGTCCTCCTCCCCAAAACTGAGGTCTTTCTTCCTCATTGCAGATTTTACTGAAGTATCTTAATGTCAACAGGATTAACTCCCAGGAAAAAAAATCCCCAATCCTATCTATGTCCTAATTCTTCCTAGGAAAATGTGCTAGGAAATCACTGAGCTGAAACAGACCTTCTCTGCAAGCACAATGATTGCAGCACACTGATACTTGCCAGCAATAATTACAGTCCAGCAGGGCAGAAACCTAATTTTCAGGCAGGACAGGTAGAAAGCAAATAAAAAAAAAACAGAAATGGAAAAAAAAAAAAAAGAGCAGCAGGATAGAAAGCAAGGGGATGGAAGGGGGGGAATGGGGGAGGACAGGGGGAAGAGATTATCTGACCTTGGACTCTATCAAAAGCACCCATTTTAAAACAGCTCTGCTTTCTGTTTAGCACCAGCTCCATTCTTGTTTGACAGATTACTTTTTCTTTCCCTTTCCTCTACATAGTTTCTGGCTCAGCAGGGTCAGTTTAACTTAACATGATGCATTCTGTTGCGTTCCTGCCTTCACACTGATACTGCACTGCATTTCTATAGGCAAAGTCAGGTAATATAGTTTTACCTGAGAGCAGTGAATACTAAACAGAATTTCAGAAATTATTCACACACTGAGAGACACACTGAGATATTACACTGCCACTTAGGACTTCCCAAGTTCTGTATGCATGTAAATGCAGCGTTAGCTTAGAAAGACGAATCACAGCTGTCCAATCACAGCTGTATATATGCAGATGTGTACATGTGGTTTTCTTAATGGCAGCTGCCAAATCAAAGGACCCACTAAGAAGAAGATATGTCAAACAGATGCTGAGGGGGGAAGATGTGGTCAAACAGAAAGGAAATGAAGTCATAGGTGAGACAACCCCTGAAGTGGCAGGAGCACTGAGACACTTTGGAGGACAAGGAACAGTTTGTAATAGGTTTTAATCATAAAATTCCTGAATTCTTACCACTTGTGATTCTGCCTGATTCCTCAATAACTGTTCACATTTCTGTCCCTTACTAATCTGGGTGACACAGACTGATTCTGTGAGGACAGGGCAGGACTTGTGCAGAAGACAGGCAGAAGCAGTTCTAGTGCCCTGATTAGCAAGTCATATAGACCTACATGAAATTCCTTGACATAAAAATTTGGCTTTATAGAGTCCTCTCCAACCCAGCATAGCTGTGTCACAATTTGCTATACTCAGGCCTACCTGGATATATAAATGATAAACCTTCATCAGTATGAGCTGCTACCCTGCAAACTTTACATAGACAAAGTTGATTTTCCCCCTAGAATAAGAAGCAGGAGCAATAGGTAGGGTCAGCAGCCACTGTCATCATTAACTGCAAATATGTCAAGTCATATGATGGGAATTAATGTAAAAAACTGTTTTGAAATAGTTTAAAACAGTGTTTGTGAAATTAATCACAGGACATAAAAACTCTTCTCAACTACCAGTGTATTCAGTTTCTCTTTTAATGCCTTTTCTAACTAAAAAGTGAGTCCTTCCCTCCCAACATACCACTTCTTTTCTAGGATTTATTCTGAAAACTTCACAGACATAGAAGAGCTTCTTCTATTCAAGGCCAGTATAAGGGCCCAGGGCCCAGGATTGAACCTGAATAGCTATCCAACACTACGCTGTACTTACTATTCCTAAAATATTCTATTACATGTGAACTTTTTTTTTTTTTTTTTTCAGTAGGGTTAACCTCAACCACTTCAGAGTATGAAGAGTGAGCTGAAATATATTCAGATTTTCAGTTTGCATTTCTTTGGAGAGAGGGGAAACACCTCCAAATCAGCAGGGAGAATGCACTGCACAGAAAGGCATTTTACCCTCTGTCATGAAGAATGAGAGATGAAGAAGAAAAATCATTCTCTATAGCTCAGATTGACAGTGCCTCCTGACTAGACAATGGATAGCTGAAGACAGAGGAAAAAAACAGGGTAGCAGTGATGAGAGCAGAGAAAGCAGCCAAGAGTGCTCTCTTTACATACCATATTCATAGCATCTTAAGAATGCTGCAAATTATTCATGGAGTTGTTTCTCACTGTGAATTCACTATGTCATCAGGAGAAAATATACGGTAATTTAAAATTCACAGTGATTCTTTTTTCACTGTCTCCAGAAAATTGTTGAATGTCTTTAAATCTCACCTCTGACTAACACACAAATTGATTGTATGCATCTCTGTTACATAAATCAGAAAAAAAAAATCTCCCTTTTCTATAAAAAAGCAGATGCAATTGTGAATACAACCTAAACTCTCCAGTTTGAGAGCACTGATTTGAGTTGGTTCAGCAAAACAGGTGACTCCTTCCAGAGTACATGTTGACTTTTATAATTTAGCTAGGACTACCTCAATCTTTCAGAAGAAAATTACTCTGAAAAGAAAAACAAGAGTTTCATAAAACAAAACATTAAATGAGGTCAGTTATGCAAAGCCTCAAAATGGTTCAGATAAGAGGGGGAAGCATTTCCTTTTTTCTTGCAATGAATAATCCTGTTTAACTCAGGGGAAAAGCTGCTTGATGTGGAGGCATAACAAAGATCAAAGTGAGCAGGTAAGTCAATGGGTAATATTGCAGAAGAAAGTGGATGGCCAAATAAGAAGAAATTCAGGATTAGAAAGATTAGAGACAATTAAGTTTAGGAAAAACCTAAATTAAGTGGTCTGCTATTCTGAGGAGTAAGAAAGAGAATTCTGAATGGAGAAATAAGAGGTAGCAGATATGAGGGGACAAGTTTGGATGTTGGTTGTAAACTTTTTAAATTTTACATCACCTTCTGCATTATGGCAGCATTGCAACACCTCACATTTTAATTTGATCCCACAACTTTCCATAGACTCACTGTCTGATAAGAAGCAGGGAACAAACAAAAAAAATCAGTGCTTATAAGAAAGGCAGCAATTCTGCAAGTGAGGAGCCGTCTAGGTGCACAGAAAATCATTTGACACAAATTACTGTAAATTTTTGGCTTCCCCTGTAATTTGTAGCTTTTGTTCTAGACTGAGGGAGCTGTGTTAACCCCTTAGTGACTCAAGAGAAAAGGCTATGGAAATCTCACAGCTCTGTCTCATGTAGAAAACTTTGTATTTTATAATGCGCATATATTTTTAAGCCTTACAGCACTGTCAACATTTTGGAATGGAATATGCATATTTTCCAGTGGAATAAATGACCAAAATTAAGTTTTGGCAGTAAAAACATCTAAACTAATCCTTTCCCCCTATACAACAGGTTTCATGCTGCTGTTACATTAGGCCATTTATGACTCTATTTAAGCAGCGAAATACCAGTCCCTGATTTTAAAGTTGAAGAAACATGAATAGATTGTAAGTCACAAAGTATATTAGCAGAATAGAATTTAGACATTGTCCTTTAAATCACGGGGCTGTGCACATCAACAGACTGTAATGATAAGCCCAGAAATGCTTGCATGTAGAGTTGGAACTGGTTAAGAACAGCCACAAAGACACAAATGGTTTTGGGTGATGAGATGACAGACATTTTCATTCTAACATTGGTGTAATCCAAGCTCTTCCATCCACCCTTATTCAGGAAAGAAATGTGAAGTAAATGTAATGTAGTTCACTTCCTCCAACTCTTCTCCAATATCTCCAAGAGAGAGTTCTTGGAGGTATTGACAAGACACTGCCTTTATAGAGTTTCTTCTGCAAACAAGAAGTGACTTAAATAGGCAGAAAGGGACATGAGTAGTGCAGTGAATAAAATAACGAAGCTTTATCACCTGGAAGGCTCTGACATCTGAATCCCAAGTAATAGGAGTTAAAACCAACTGAAACCTAGTATACAGGAGTTTATTAATCCCACTGGTCCCAAAGCAGCTTAGAGAAGACCACTCTCGACTGCATGGAGGCTGGGCTACTGCTGCCCAGCTAGCAGAGATACTAAGGTTAAAACAAACAAACAAACAAAAACCAAAAAACAAACAAACAAAAAGTAGTTTTCTTCTTGTTTTCTTTCTGGCCTTTCATCTTGTTCTTTTTCTTTTCAAGCTGCAATACATTGGCTCTCATCCAGAACAAGCCCTGTAGTTCAGAAAAGGCCAGGTTTAAAGTGCAGCAAGTTGCCAAGAGCATAGGGGTCAGGCATAGCCTAATTGGTCCTGTTTAATTGTGTTTCATTGGGCTGGGTGGACTGTTTGGTGGGAACAGTTTTTGTGTTGGCTTTACTTTTTTTTGTGAACAGTATTCATCAGTGTCGCACTTCTTATCTGGTAATTACTAATTTTGAACTGCAGTTATTTTAAAAAGTTTGTTTACTTAGATTTCCAAGTGCAGGGTTCTGCACCTGAGTTGGAGCAACCCGCTATAACCACTGCAGGCTGGGGATGAAGGGATTGAGAGCAGCCCTGTCGAGAAGGGCTTGGGGGTGCTGGTGGATGAAAAGCTGACATGAGCCATCAATGTGCGCTGGCAGCCCAGAAGGCCAACCTCTCCTGGGCTGCATCCCCAGCAGCATGGCCAGCAGGTCGAGGGAGGGGGTTCTGCCCCTCTGCTCTGCTCTGGTGAGACCCCACCTGCAGTGCTGCGTCTGCTCTGGGGCCTCAGCACAGGAGAGACACGAAGCTGTTGGAGCGGGGCCAGAGGAGGGACACCGCAATGATCCGAGGGCAAGAGAGAAGAAAAGAGAAGAGAAGAGAAGAGAAGAGAAGAGAAGAGAAGAGAAGAGGCTGTGGGGAGACCTGATGGCAGCCTTCCAGTACTTAAAGGGGGCCTGTAAGAAAGATGGGGAAAAACTTTTTAGCAGGGCCTGCTGTGACAGGACAAGGGGGAACGGTTTTAAACTGAAAGAGGTGAGATTCAGACTAGGTATGGGTGGTGAGGCACTGGAACAGGTTACCCAGAGAGGTGGTAGAAGCCCCATCCCTGGAAACGTTCAAGGTCAGGCTGGACGGGGCTCTGAGCAACCTGATGTAGTTGAAGATGTCCCTGCTTATGGTAGAGGGCTAGAGTAGATGGCCTTTGAAGGTCCCTTCCAACCCAAACTATTCTATGATTATCCACAAACATTGATCCACTGATAATATGCAAATCATGCATGGGTTCCAGCACATACTGATGAGAAGCCTGAATAAAATGCTTTTAAAGGAGATATTAGCTGTCATGTACTCCATAAAATGGGTATTTCTCCCAGAAAGCACTTCTGGCAGAGGAGCAGGCACCCATTCCATGGACTGGAGGGATTAAAGTCAACTTCTATCTATGTGTGTGTCTGACCTTCTGAGTAAGACCCGTGTGTGTACCATTTCAGCTTTGTTTTACATTTAGAGTCTCAGTTATCTCTGATCTCTATGTGGGTGTTCCCACACAAGTCCTATTAGCTCATTCTGGAAAGCTATGAACTGGCAGCAAATCACAGTCTTAGACAGTTTTGCTCTTGAATAAACAGGCTCCTTTTGGCACCTAACCTTGGATCTGCAATGTCTCTGGTCTCCTGCTAAGCTAACAGTCCTGGGTAGGACAATTTCTGTAAAAACCAGCCAAGCAAGTTAATTCTGGGCTTTTAGTGAGATAATTTAATCTGTAACCCATCTCTTTCTCACAGATACTAAGCAATGTAAAACTGATTTTTTTTCAAGGCAAAGTTTAATAAAAAAGCCACAAGTGATGTAAAAAGCTCATTACTGAGATGGATAGACCTAATAACCTTTAAGAGAACAAGAATTCACTTCGGTCATTCCCAGTGCTGTATATACTGAAAAATTATGTCTTGCAAGTCATTGCCCTCAACCATGTTGTCTGCAGGACATACATGCACATGTGCCTTCTAATCTGAACTGAAAATTCTGACCTTAGAAGGAAGTATGGTGAGTTGGTTGGGTGGCAATGGTATTGAAGTCAGGAACTCTTTTTCCACCTTGAACTTCAATTTCTAGTTTTGTTTTGCAACATATTTTCAAATAGTCTGACAGTGCATGACTTCCCCAGGTTGCTTTGCTATAGATGATGCAGGCATATGCCTATTCTATATTTAGGTTGACAACAATGTCATGATAACACACAGGAACCAAGCAGCAAAAATAGCCACAGACCATTCCTTTCCTAGCTCGTTTGCTGGTGTGACTAAGTAGATAATACTTCAAAAAGGCAGCTCACTTCGTGTAAGATATTCCTGTAGGACAGTAAATTTATAGTCACTGCTCTGTCTACACAAAACTTGCATCTCATGCAGTGAGCTCCTTGTCTATGACTAAGATATTACAGCAGTATTGAATGGGTCTCCATTCCCCATCTGAAGCCACACAAAGAGTAATTATATTTTCTAAGAAAGGCAAAAGAAATTACAACTCCCCAGACACAACAGAGCAAGGGAGTAAGAAAGGTTTCTGAACAGTGTAGTGGAGTTTATAAACTGCATTGAACCTTTCCAATTCCCTGGTTGCAAAAATTGGTCTGTATTATCTAATGTAGAAGTTGCTGTGTTGCCTTCACTTTCATTACTGAAACAATTGACACAGCTGTCTAATGATTCAGTGTGGACTTCCCAGAATTACTTGTTAATAGCGTAAATGGGGTAATGGATATTTTCACAAGTTTGTATTTTTAGAGGGAAAAGAAACATTCTAAATTTAATTTCTGTAGCTGCAATTTTAATCACAGAATACATAGGAAGATAAGAGATTTGTAGTAAGTTGCATTAATATTTACCAGGTAATTCCCTCTGTGATAATTGTGCAGGCAGTATGCACCAAATAAAACAGAAAATGCCTGCTTACTGAATGTAAGCAATAAAAGGAATACTGGTCTTTGCAGACTTGTGCTTAAGATGGCACAGCAGATGGACCAAAGATGGTTCAGGATGGACCAAATAACTGCCTAAATTGCACATTTTTGCTTCAGTGATAGGTCTGACATTCTTGTGCTTTCTGTTAGCATAATCCCTACCTCATCTGACAGCAGTTGAAAAGCAGCTGGTAGGATCAAAAGCTTTTCAAGGCTTCAGTGTAATACAACAGCTGCCCTTGTAGTTTTTTTTTGTTTGTTTGTTTGGTTGGTTTTTTTAGTTTGTTCTTTTGAGGTGTATGTAGCTGCTTTGCTTGTGGAACTTGCTCTCTGAATTATTGAAATAAGAAAACCCAGACCTACGATCAGATTTTGTTCTCTGCGGAGTCAATGGCAAAGCCCAACTAACTTCATCTGAAACTGAAAAAATAAAATACAGTTTTAACTCTTTATCAAAAAGAAATAAAATGAGGTTTGCAGAATTCAAAACTACCCTGTAATCATCACCCTAACACTAACTTACAGAGGTAGGGCCTACGTACTAAACTAATCCTATTGATTTGCACTAAATGGATAGGAGGTTTAACCTTCACGAAAATCAGGAGAGTTGCTACAGTCACTGCTAAAGAGGACTGGAACCTACCTCTATTTGGATGCAGAGGACTAATTATCATCAGTACACTTTACACTGGAAATCTCACAGAGTGTTTGCATGGGCGAGAGAAGAGCTGTTTCGGCAACCAGCAGGCCAGTAGTTACATGGTGCTTCCCTGCTCCAGATCTCTACTGCCAAATTACATGCTGTTCACAGAAACTACACTCCTGCCTGAACTACGGTTGATTTTCACTGAGAAGTCACCAAGCTTTCTTCTGCCTCCTCCATAAAAAAGATTCCATCAGCATTAAAAAATCTTAGCTGAAATAATTTATTTGTTTTTTAAGCTGAAATTATTTTTTAAAAAATGGATCTAAATGTACTTTTTAACCTTCAGGAAGGGCCAAAGAAATGAAGTGACAGTATCATAGAAACATAGAATCATATGCTGATAAATTCTTAAAAGTCCATCTGATTTAGCTAATATTTAATTCAGAACGTATCTATGTGTATGCTAATAAACAGTTGCAGATGGTGTCTAATTAGCATACAAATTCACTGAGCCTGAACATCCAGATGAAAAGCACAAGGGTTTTTGCAGCCAGTATATGATCAAATCAAGCTCTTTCCAGTGTAAACTCTTCCAGAAATATGGACAGGTTTGCTACAGCCTTTTCAGTCAGACAAAGCTGAAACCACTGAAGATTAATAGGTCTTATTTGTAGTCCAAACAGAAAAGAAACTGCTAAATCACTCAACAGTTTCCTAGTACTTTGGGTAAGTAACTAATAAGCTGAATCAAAGCCCTGCATTAGTAAAGTAATATTGGGGTATGAATGCTAGGTTTGCAACACAGCCTGCTCATGCACTGTGCATTTCTGGACAATTTGGACCCACCTCTGAAAGAAAAACCAAATAAAAAGCAAGCACCTTCATGACGCAGGTTGTCCCGATCTCAGCTCAATGCACCCCGCTACTTCCGCATGACACCAGCTTTGCTTAATCTGACAGCATCAGAGTTCAAGTTAGTCATGAAGTCATCTGGAAAGACCTATTACCACATATATACACTCAGCAACATGAAGTAGAAGTAAGGTCTACACTATCCCCAAGCAGCCATTATGTTTGTCACAGTGACCAGACACTGAGGTAAAAGTGTAACAGAGAAAAGGAGAGGCAAGGAAAAAATATCCATTGCTTGCTGACAGGAGATAGGATTTTATTGTCTTCTAGCAAGAAACTAATTATGAGGATTTTCACTTTTAAGCTTTCTCTCCCCCATCTCACTGGGGAGTGAGCGAGCGGCTGCATGGTGCTCAGTTGCCAGCTGGGGTTAAACCACAACAGTTCTTTTTGGCACCTAGCATGGGGCTCAAACCCATTTTTTGTTACAAATCTCACTCTCCAAGCCTGCTCTCTGAGGGATTCCCTTCCTCCCTGACACTTGACTCCAGGGCAGAGCTGGGGCTCCTGTGTGAAATGTCCCTGCCAGACTGAGTCCTCAGGCAGTGCCCTCACCTGCTCTTTACATTCTGATACCAGCAAGGTAACCGCAATAGAGTGAAAGATCAAAAAACACCCTTGAAGACTGTCACATTCTACTTACTTTTTTTTTTTTCTTTTTTAATTTATAGTATTCCATCTTATTGTGGCTTTGAACGAATTGATATGGAATGCAAATGTCTTAAGTAAAACGTTCTGCTTTCTTAAATTTCTCCTCCCCTCCCCTCCTTTTTTTTTTTTTTTTTTTTTTTAAGTGGTAGGTAAAGTATCATCAAATGAGCTGGCTTAGCTTGTCATGAGTTGCATGGAGGAAATGGGAACATGTAGAAAAAAATGTCCATGGTGCTTTTGAAAAAAGTCTGAATTGGACTTTATAATACTGCCTCCTTCCCACTTAGCTTTGGTGAGCCTTCATGCTCCTATTTTAGGAACTTCTTGGCATAAACATTTTTTAATAATTCTGTGTAAATGTGACAGTAGAGAATCTCCATAAAGCGTACAGAAAACACTCTCCTACCTTTGTAATCTATAGTTATATATGCAGAACTGTACAGTCCACTTCATTTTAAATAGATATTTATACCACAGGCCTCATTTAAGCACCTTGGTCCAAATAAATTTCTGAATATAAACTCTCATGCTTGCAGTATCAACATGGCTAAGTTTACAATTTAATAAAAACTACTCATTAAATTCAGAAGTGGAATTTGCTCTGTCTCGCAAACCTAACAGACTTAGATCTCTCCTCTGCTATGGCCTCACCTTATTATCCAGCTTGTGTGTTCAGATTTTATTCAACAAACAAACTTATACTTTATCAAATAAATGGAATACTATGTATCATAATAATGATGCTCCCTGGGCATCCAATTCAGAAACCATCCTTTAAGAGTGAAGTCCAAACTGTTAGAACTTGAAAAATCTCATGTTCTGTGAAGGGGGTAATTTTTGTTATGATTATGTTTTTTTCCCTGGCCACCACACTGATGTCAAATTTATAAAAAAGATGCCAGTCTTTTTATAGATTCTAAGTAGGTAGAGTAGGAAAAATTATTTCAGAGATAGCTTTTTGTTCCTTTTCAGAGATTAACTTGTGTTTTATTCTCTCTCCACATCTGTGATTGATCTGTATTTATGTACTTTACCATAAGAGTATCTTCCTGCCTGTACCCTGTTTGCACGTTAATTGTTTAGTGGCACACTGTCATATGCCAAGCGTCTCCTGCAGAGTCTACTTTGTTCCCTATGAATTCAGCAGCCACAAAGTCAGACAGTCAGGCCCACTGACCATCAACTTAGGGAAAATTGCCACGATCAATTTGGTTACTGCTGAGTTCTCCAAGACAATCTTTTGCGTCTTCCTTCTATTTGTTTCTTTAGGGACAGGGGAGAGCTGACTAATGATGAAGTCAGTTCATCAAGCAGTGTTTTGTCTTATGTATGACCAAATCAGAAGTTCAAGTCTGAGGAAGGACAAAAGCTGGGACAGGTGTGGAAACATGAAACATCTGGCTTTGTAGAACTGGTGAAGTCACCACTCACTCCTGAGAATATTTCACTTCTCCAAGGTCATCCATCTCCTCTGGTAATACTGTCTCCATCATGAGTACCATCTTTCTTTTACATTCAGATACAAGGTTATGAGTCTAGTCTGGCAACCGCAACTCAGACATAAAATCTTTCTAGCATACCACTTTTAAAATTAACACTCGGAATGCAACTGAGGTACCAGAGAAAAACACCTGTTTTAATGTATTCTCTTTACATATGGTTGGGTTAATGGTATAAATTCTAATTCAGAACACCTAATTTTGGGCAAACCATCTCCTGGCTAATAGCTCTTCACATGATGTGAAGGCAAAGAATGTCAGTGGTGACAGAGGTTATATGTCTGCAAAGAAACTTATAAAAAATGTACAACCTTACTTAGAATAAAAATCTTGATGTGAATACTGTAGGCAAAAACTTCACAGTTAACATTGCAGTAGCAGAGTTTGTTCAGAGCCTGACAACCAATTCTGGATTTAGATGTCTGGAACAATCCAGAATTCCATTTTTCCAGTCTTGATAATTCAATGTCTGCCTCTACTTTCTATACTTCCTACCTTCCTGCCTCCCTTGCTCCCTCCCTTTTGCTCTCCCTCCTTCTACCTCTCTCTTCCTCATTCCTTTTTTCCATCTTCTGTCAATAAGTATGTTTTTCATGCTTGCATGCAGAACACTGGTTCACAAGCAGATCCTATATGTACATATTATTGTTATTACATCAACAGAATTTGGTATAAAAGAATTAATCCAATTTCTCCAAGGAGGTTCTCTCCTCTAGTCATTGATAAGAAATATTACAGCAAATTCAACATTAAGGTAGACTGAGGCACATATATACTACACATGTAAAGCAAACTCAAGTTCCATGGAGGTCATTGTACATTTTGACAATCATAAATGGACAGAAAAAGTATTTCTGTACCACAGTCATTTTTCTGAGAGTCTTTAACGCAAAGGAGATTTTGGAAGGAAAAAAAAAAAAGTTACAAAAAAAAAAAGAAAGAAAAAGAAAGAAAAAAAGAACTCTAAGAACTGTCTATCCTGATATAGTTCACCTAGGGAAGGGATGGCTAGTCTATACCTTATGGGCTGCCCTGACTGCTTGTGAATAGCTAAAGGGTGTTTAAAGTCTGCTATATTGTTTCAATTCTGATTGTAGGAGGAAGAAGGCAGCAGGCCTGCTGTATCTCCAGTTCCATCAAGCATCTCCCAAAGCAGCTGTGCAACAGCACAGTGGAACTGCGTGCTGCTGTCTGCTGTCATATCTTCCCTGAGAAGTTGCCCTTGGGATCCTCTCCTCTCTGGCATTGTCCAAGGTACATGCCAGGTGATCGTGGTACATGTAAATGACTAGACACGCATGAGGAAGGCTGACCGCTTTTTGATGGAGGCATGAACTCCCGGTTACTGAACAGAATACTGTGCTTCTGGCAAGTTAAACGATATAAAGAAACATCTTCTGTTTTGAAAAGCTGTTTCTAGAAGGGGCAGCCTTTTTTTTTTTTTTTTTTTTTTTTTTTTAACACTTCCTAACCATTTTTCCCATTCCTCTCCAGTGGTATTAATTACTCTATGTCATATTTTCAACTAAAATTAAAAGGCACTGCAGAGGATGAAGTCACAAAAAACTCAAACCATTTCAGAAAATGAAACTTTTGTAAAACAACTGAGTCAATCTTTCCTCTTGAGTATTACCCTACATGAAGTGTTGCAGACTGTCATCAGTCTGGAATTCCAGGAAGCTGCGATATGAACTGAAAACAAAGCTCAGAAGAAAGATTAAGTTACCAAACTGAAGCATGTGTATTCAGTCAGTTTGTAAGAAATAACAAGCCCGGGAATTGAATCTTGAGTTTTTTACAACGTGATTTTGCTTCAAAAATGCTTCTGCAAAAGCAGCCTCATGGAGCTCCCAGAAATTGTTCAAAGATCTTGTGTTCTTCAAGAAGGTATAAGTATGCGTTAAAGGGATAGCCTTGCCACTGCAGAATAGGAGCCTTGGAGACAAGCTGTTTGCTCTTCCCGTCACACATCTCCATAACAAAATAATAGCCCTAGTGATACTTGTACTACTCTATAGCATCTTTAAAATACAATCCCAGTGACAGATTAACAATTATGCTTCCTTCTGAGGTTTTCTGTAGTTGAATGAGGTACAATTTTAATCATGATATGCCTGAGGATGACTGAAAAGTAATAATGTACAAACTCTACTAGTTGGATTTTGTCCTGTCAAAGAAAATGTAGAGAAATTTACAAAGGGAACAGGTCTATTGGATTAATCATTTTAAATGAGAAAATATAGATTAAAGCAAACAAAAGTCAGCATGATATAATATCCTTCTAAAGTCTGGATCACCTGAAAGACTTGATCAAAACAATACATTGAACTCTCTGCCTCTAAGGAAAGTATGAACATACCAGCTCCTTCTTCTTCATGCACTCCATGAGGATAATGAAGAGGTGCTGTGCCTGGGTTCGGGTGTAAGTGAAAGTCTTCTGTATGGTAACTAGCAACTGGTCTCTCAAAGACTCGTTGATAAGTCTGAAATTCAAAAAGAAAAAGTAGAAAAATAGACATGAGGGAACACTGCAACTTCAGCCAAGGGTCAGACAAATGAAAGTTAGACAACAAATTACTGCAGGTTGTTTTGAACAGGTTTGAAGGACAGGAACAGCTAAAACCATCAAAGAGAAATTGGAAAACACTGTTTAGAGAAACAGGTTGATCTTGTTGGGGTCCCTCATCTCCAAAGTTTTTATTTCAGGTCCCACATATTGCATGTCCATACTGACAGTCTGGATTTGAGGGAGACCAACACTTCTAGGTGAACTGAAGACCTCTTTCTATCAGTGAGTTAACAGAATTAAATTCATGGTTCATTTTATGAAACTAAAAGCATTTGTCTTGTCAGTGTTTTTGATTTTAGCTTGAATATCCCAACAGTTTCAACTCACCTGACTGACGCTGCACAGGACCAGGTAAGAATACAAACAAAAAAATTCTCTGTTCCTGAGTCCACTTGAAGAAGCCATTTTGCTTTTTTTCATATAGATCTTCCAGGAGTTTAAAAAGTAACAATTTTTATATTCCTCCTTAGTGCTAAGGTTAGTACTTGCAAAAAGTAGCCCAACAGCAGAAATAAATAGTAATATTACATGGAATATTAGTATTTGAACCCTACCCCTTGTTATCAAAATGCCTATTCCTCAGGACTGTTCTGGGTGAAACACTGCTGTTGTCAATGTCTTATGAAATAGCAGGCTCTAATTTAGAATATGTATCCTTTGATGTATGAAAGCTTCTATATATACAGTATAGCAGTTTTCTCCATTAAAAATTGTAACTGAGTGCTTCAAATTAGCTGAATCAGAATGTTTTACAGGATAAGTCATTGCTGATCATCTAGGGGAATGAAAATCAGAGAATCTTCATGACTCATTTTATTACAGATGATAAACAAAGATTTAGCCCTGCAGCAACTGCAGAGAATTATCAGAAGTGGCACAGTATCTAAAAGTCATTGTTGGCTTATGGCAGTTGCTTTGGGAGAAAAATGACCAAACCCTTATTTATTTCATACTATTGGTAAAAGTGGCCTGTACTTCTCTGCAGCAAGGAAGCCCAAATGAGGCTGCAGGATATTCATTACTTAATTGAATCTCAACTATGATTTAACTGCATAGTCTTTATACCTACAGCAAACATGTCATTAGAAGAGACAATGAATGGGAATGGGAAAGAGGTATAGAGGTGCATGGGAAAATACAGAAGGCCTGGCATATGGAGTGCATATGTTCTCTACACTCTAAATTTTACTTTGACTGTAAATATCTCTGTTGAGTAGGACTTCCTTTTCACAAAGAAGCCTGTAATGCCTACGCCAGTTTGTTTGGATTAAAATGAGTTTACACGGTGTTTTAGACCACAGTGTGATCACTGTTCTTTCTACGCCTGGCTCCTCCTGTTGTCTTCTGCTTTATTACAGACTCCTCTTGAATGAGGAGTCTACCTCTGCACTTCCTCTATTCATCAAGGAGCAGTACAGCCCCAGATGTTCTTTTTTTCTGGGATACCAGAGAGGCAATAACACTGCATTTACTGCTTACTCACTATGTAAGCACTCCTTCCCCACCACATGACCTGCCTTCCTCACAAACAGGTGACATACGATGAGTTAAAACCTCCAGCCTTCTTGGTGGGCAGCAATGAGAGCTGAGAGCAGAGGACTTTCTGTGTGGGAGTTTTAAGAAAAATAACCTGACCTCCTGTATATAAGCAAGGATGTTGCAAGCACATGCGAACATGAAATGAGATGTCAGAGCACCAGTAGAAACGCAGATTCACTTCATATTAAAGAGAAGCAACTCGGAAAGGCTGACACTCTCAAGAGCACTAACCAACTTTGAACTGCAGATTAGTAGGTCATATATGATATAAATTCTGAAGCCCCTTTTTTAGGCTCTTTAAAAAAATCAGTTAGAAATTTGCTTTTATCAAGAAGGCTGTTCTTAACAAAATGGTGCTACCACTGTAAATAAAAGTGGTTCAGAACTATGCACTTTTCCATCCTTCAAAGAAAGAATGAAAAAAGGGGTTAATTACTAAGAACAAGTTTCCTAAAAACACCAACTGGAGAATCTAAAAGGACATTTAAACACAGCTCTAATTTCCTTTTGGAAATGAAAAAGTACGAACAGTACATGAAAAAATCCTTGCAATTGGTATAATCTGAAATCAGAGAACTTTTTTTTTTTTTTTTAAGAATATGCCAACATTTGTTTTGATGCATGAGACTATCAGAACTGACCTGTATGGACTTACCATAGAAAAAGAGGTCTTGTAACATAGGAAAATGTCTTGCAACCATCATGAGAGACCACTTAAAAACACTGAAGTGACAAAGTAAATAAAGTAACATCTATTTCTGTCCAAGATATGCTGGAAGATTAAACAGCAAAGCAGAACTCCCTTCATTGCTTTGACCAATGCAGAAGAGTTGGATGACAGAATTTTGGCATCCTCCCTCCTCAGAAAGACATTGTTTTTGAAGTCAAGGCTAATATTTGAGGAGATAATAGACATTCCACTCAATAACATTACAGTCTTTCAAACTCATGGCATATGATTTTGTAGTGGACATTGCAGAGGATTTGAAAGATCTGGCCCATACCCAGTGCCTTAAATTATTTAGTCTTTTTTCTCCAGATGTTTTTAATATCGGAGTTGTACAATGTACTGAAGATTTACAAAAATTATGCTCTAACTTGATTTCAAAATGCAAGTTCATTACAGATTTTTTAAACTTACTCTTATCAAAATGCTTTGAAATTCTCTAAATTAAACATTCCATTCAATGAACTGCACATTATCAGTTTCTAAGTTTTCATTTGTGAATTATTTTTTTAATTATGCTTTTTATTCAGGATAAAGAAAACATTTCCATAAGATATCAGTGTGATGTGAAAACTATTCCCTGCCCTCCTTTATGGAAAGCTTAGGGAACTTTCTGTTTTAATTATGATTTGCACTTTAGACAATCACACCATACGTAAGAAACATGACCAGAGGCTCTGCTGATGTTTTCTTCCATTGGAATTACAAATAAGACACCATTGTGCAACTCTGTGGGACTGACTGAATTTCTCATACTTTTTAAATCCACACATTTTGCATAGTATTGTTATGAGAAGAGACAGAAAATAACTGCAATTATTCTGTTCAAACAGGGTTGACTTCTGGGTGCTTTTATGAGGAATCAGCTTTACTTGCAGTTCTTAACTGGTGTTTTTTCTTCTACAGCAATTTTTTCTGACTATGTTTATTAAATGGTTGTCTTGTCACCAAAAGAGAGATGATTATATTTTAACAATATACAGCTTTTGATTTGCAAAGTACTTTGTTACAAGAGAAAAGTAATGATATCAAAATATGTAATGTGAAAACAATCTTACAAAATAATTGAGATGTGATAGCACCCATGATCCCCCATGTGGTAGACACCATGGGGGAGACAGAAGACCCACATCATACCTACATTATGATCCCTTTTGCTCGAAGTGGAAAGATCCCTATCTTTTCCCTATTAGAAAAAAATAGATTTAAGTAATATACAGCAGTTATAAAGCCTGAAAACTACGCCACAGTGGATGTAGAGACAGATCAATCCAAAGGCAATCTTTAATGATTCTCTTATGAAGATCATCATTTAAAGCACAAAGAATGTTTTATGTTTCCTTGTGAAAATTAGGCAACAAGCACGTTTTTATGGCATTGAATTGAATTCCTTAAGGGTCTCATGTTTGTAGAAGTAGAACTGATGGAGTCATTAATATGCTATAAACTTAGCTTGGAGACTGCATTTGAATATTGCAAGTCGTTTCCCATTCTGTAAGGAAATATTTGTCCCCAAAGTGACATAGTTTTAACCTAGTATTTCGTTTTTCTCATTTTAATTCAGCATTTAATTAAAAAAAAATTTAAAACTACTGAATGATCCTATAAATAGTTGCACTTTATTGTTGTTTTACTTCCTGCTTGTGCTTTTATGCAAGACAATGACATGAGAAGGAATCCTTGATTATACAGTCAAAAAACAGCCAGCTTTATGTGGAGGAGAGTTATTAATAACTAGGATATTCACTTAGGGCTTAATAGGGACTAAATTTGGGTGTTTATGATGGATTTTATGTTCTTAACCCTCAATGCTGTTCAACACATCTTCAACTTTTAAAGTAAATGAGAAATTAAGTGCTTCAGAGCCTGGATAACCTGACCTTTAAATTAGGGCCAATAGCAATGAGCCACCAAATAATTCTTCCAACTCACCACATGGAAAATGTTGGATTTAAGCCGCTTTCTCATTTACCTTATCCTGTGTACATAGGCTGTTTGTTACTAAGATGCAAATTAGCTTATTACTGAGAATTTTATTTACTTGTAGCAAAATGTAGCCACCTTGTACATTCTTAATACCCTATTCAAGACTTTTCAGACCAAGGCAGTATGTAGTCCCTGATATTAAAGTTATGGCAAACTCAAAAAACCCCACCTGCATTAATTCCTCATATCTGATATTCATAAAGCTGAAACCTCAGCTCAGTGGGAAATTGCCTTATCTGCCTTGCCTTCCCCCTAGAACTTCAATGAACGAGAAAGAGATGAGATACTGAGGCTTCAAAACTCCAAAGATAACTTTACTTCAAGGTATGCTTCACAGTCCCTTCTGACCTGTTCTTGGTACATCACACAGTTCCAGGCAAGGCAGTGCAGGCACACCTCTGTGTTGTGCTGGGAAGCCTCTTTCCACTGCAGCCCAGCAAAGTCTTGCTTAACGTTACAATATGCACCCGGAGACTGCCCCAGGTGAGTGAAATGTCCATCTTTTCATGAGGAAAGCATACAACCATACCTTAAAATAAGGCAGATTCAAGCTTCTTGTCTCTTGTCTTTTCAAGGATGCACATACATTGACATTGCAAAGGGGTACTGCACCTTGATTAATATAAAAAAAATCTTTCCTTCTTTTGCTATGTGAAATCAATCAGTACGGATACATAACAAGGAGGGAAGGCAGGCACATCACAATTCTGTGAAACCAAATACAAAAGGACCTGTTGGGCTGACACATTGTCCAACACTCTGAGGGGACGAATTGGCGCCACACTGATCGAAACTCAAGTAGAGAGAGATATTTTGTCCTCTTTCACCTCCAGACATAGTTCTTTCTCCTCAGAAACAAACTTTCAAATAAATTTTAAAACTCACAAAAGTGCTCAGTACACATATACACACAGGCTTATATGTAGAAAATGAATCCGTATTGGTCTGCAATGAGTAAGAATTTAAGACACTGAAAAAGCAGCATGATAATACCAACAAGCAAGTGCTGAGTTTGTTGCTGCCACAAATGATATGCTTTTTGAACGATTTAGATCAGATACCCAGTGCATAGCAGTTGGAAGATAAGCTGTGTTTCAGAGTAAACCCTGATTCACAGCCAGCAGCCAGAATTAAAATAGGTTCTTGACTTCATAGTTTGATTGCACGGTGGACTGCAGAATTAAATTCTGCGCACAGTTTGGATGTGCTACATTGATTTAGAGTCTAACAGACACATTTTTGTATAACCTACTTAGATTTCACCCAAAAGAAAAAGCTAGTAGCTGAACTCAGTTAATGTGCCAATTATTCAGTATTCTCCTCATATTGCTAAGCACTATTCAAAAGTAGGTTACAGAGAGGGAAATTTACCCAATTTGTATCTGAAGTCTAATGTATTTGTGTAAAATATTTTTAGTAATATAAATAATACTGGTGTTTCGTTTGTGGTATTCTTAGAAGTATCACCGCTTTTTAGACAGAAGTTTTGTGAAGCAGGGTGGACACACAGGAATTCCCCCTAGCTAGCCCTACAAATTACATAGTTTGTGCATTCTATTTAGTGCAAGGTGAAGAGGAAAAAGGAAGAAAAAATAATGTACACTATTTGATAATATATTGCAAGCACCACCTGGAATGGCACCATCACCGAAAGAAGACCCATAGTAAGGGAGAATAATAGCTTTCACAAAGCCAGACTTGAGCGTCTCAGGTAAAAAATGACTTGCTTGTTCTACCTCTAGTGATTCTATCACTTGCCTTTCTTACAGGCAGGAGTTTGGGATGATGAAATAGAATCATAGAATGGTTTGGGTTGGAAGAGACCTTTAAAGATCGTCTATGCCAACCCCTTGCTGTAGGCAGGGACATCTTTCACTAGGTCAGGTTGTTCAAAGCAACTTGGCCTTGAACACTTTCAGGGATGCAGCATCCATAGCTTTTCTGGGCAACCTGTTCCAGTGTCTGACCACCCTCATCATAAAGAATTTCTTATGCCTGATCTAAAGATATCCTCTTGTTACCCCTTGTCCTGTCACTACAATCCCTCATAAAAAGTCTTTCCACCTTTCTTATAAGCCCCCTTTATACACTGCAGTAAATTGCATTAATTCTCTTCTTGCTGTATTCTTTTTCATGATGGCATCAGAACACAGACAAGGTAGATGGAAACTGTAAGTACACAGCAAACAAAGTGATCAAATATGTTTAAGTAAGGTTATGTTAAATGTGTTAACAGTAAAGTCACTGAAATCAGAGAAACCACTTCTCAAAGCTTCAGATGAAACACAGCACATTCAGATCTATCCAAGATGCACCACAGGACTATGCATGAACCTGCACATAAAACTGCTTTAAATGTTTGTGGAAAACTATCTTATTCCCAGTAGGATTTTTAGTTCATGATGTGCTTGGTCTAGATCTCAGCATTTATGGATCTATGTTTTATAATTTGCATAACTCTATTGTGGTTGTGAATACCTATCTTCACATATTCCAACACATAGAAAAATGAGTCCCTTCCCAGTGAATCCTGATCAGAAGATTACTGCAGCCACGTAGATAAAAAACATGAAACAGCTCTTAGTTATAAGAATCTGAGAGGGTTTTGGTTCTCCTTTTAAATGTTGTTCTCAAGTTATTAAATCATCCCTTATTCGTTATTTCCTACTCTGAGTAGCAGAGTCTAGGTTCTGCTTTGGGAGCTTCTGGGGAGAAGTCCAAGACCTGGAAACCCTCTGTGGGCACCTGCTGCTGCCAGGTAAGGGCGAGATAAGGGCAGCCACAAGACTGTGGACCTGAGAAAGTTCCAGCATTTTCTAAAGATCATGATGGGCAGCCGTTGACCCAGGGTGCCTGTAGCCTTATTTGCAAGTGATCCCTTATTAGGGAGGGTTAAGCATCCATTAGCCAGTGCTTGGGAGAGGCCTACGTAAGAACCAGGCCAAGAGTACAGCCAAGAGATGCAGCAGCTTGTGCAAGAGAGTGCAAAGAAGAGGCCTCAGCCTAAATAGTCTTAGTTATGGTGGTGACGTGCCACAGGGTAATTTTCCTGGCAGGTGCTGGAGTGGCTGCCCCTGCCAGAGCAGAGACTTTGATGCAGATGGAGCTTTGGGTGGCAGATGCACTCTCCAAGTGCAAGAGCCAAGAGATGGCCTTTTTTCCTGCAGGTCTGCTGTCTTGGAGGAGCTGTGCCACCAAGCACAGGAGTTGTGGAAGGAATTGAGTAGACCATCGAGAACAGACCATTGAGCAGAGCATTAGAGAAGATGAAAAGGAGACACACAGGATCTTCTCTGAGTTGCAACAGCTTGATGGACCCCAACTGCAATAGAGATGCAAGCAGCGTCCACGCCTAGTATTTAGGTAAGAGCAACCTCTGGAGAAGGAAAAGTATGAAAACTGGTGACTGTTGGCACCAAGAGTAAGGCTCCTGTCCCATCTAACAGCCTACAACTACAAAATAACTTCACTGCTGTCAAAGTTGAAGAGGAATACATGCCTTCAAGCAATGGATCTGTGCCACCTGACTCTAACCCATGCAAGACCACCATGAAGAAGTAGTGAGTGACTACAATGCGCAACTCCTTGCTGCAGAGGACAGAGGCACTTCGTGGATCTGACCTATCAACAGGAGAGGTTTGCTGTCTGCTGGAACCCAGAACCGAGATACTGTGGAGGGACTGCCAGAGCTTCTCTGACCATCTGACTGCTACCCCCTGCTGTTCCTCCACATGGTCACCAATCATACTGCAAGGGAAATCCTGGAGAGTATCAAAAGTGACTACTGAGCTCTGTGAGCAGTAGTCAAGGGCATGGGCACCTCAACCTGCTGGTCAGAGGAAAGGGTGTGGGGAGGAGGACACTGACAATATAGGTCAATACCTGGCCACAGAGCTGGTGTTGGTGGCAGGGTTCTAGGTTCTATGACCATGGGGCCCTGTTTGCAGACCAGTGTCAGCTTGTGAGAGTTGGGACTCACCTCACTAAGCAGGGCAAAGTCACCTTTGCTGAAATGGCTGACCGGGTGTAGAGAACCGATACTAAATGCAGTTTTGTCTCGAGATTGCTGCTGCACCACCATTTCCTGGCATTGAACGTTCTACCTTGGAAAAACCGTTGCCTCCACAGTTTGGAGGTAAACTACCTCATGCACCTGCGCAGGAGCCAAAGGCATGAAAAGAGCGGAAGAAGGCTTCTAGGGGGACCGCACGTTTGGCAGGAACTGCACATCTGCGCATGAGCAGAAGTCCCCCAGGAACAAAAGAAGCATGTGCTCTCTGGTGTGGGGCCATTTTCTCTGCCTTTCCTCCTCACTGCCTCGTGTAACTCCTGGACCCCAGCCTCGATGAAGCTTGCAACAATTGAAGACCTCGGACAGAGTCA
Organism: Podiceps cristatus; assembly: GCA_000699545.1. NCBI lineage: Eukaryota > Metazoa > Chordata > Aves > Podicipediformes > Podicipedidae > Podiceps > Podiceps cristatus. The sequence continues at coordinate 58,930 of KL280250.1, read as the reverse complement.
GTGAAACACCATCGGACTCGGAGGGGTGGTAGTTAGTTTCTTCGTTTCCAACTTTCTCTGTCTTTTTCCCCTTACCCCTTTTCTCCTTCCCCTTCACCTTTCCCCACATTTTCTCCCGTTTGTTGAAAATAAAGTTAAAAGGCTGTATGATATTTGACCAGTTTTAGCATCTTAATTTCGCTCTTGGGATCGTAACAAAACCCTCCTGATACTGGATCGGGACACCTGGTAAGAAGGGCTTTAAAGTAGGAATGCTGGGGGAGGGAGAGAGACTCACCAGCACATCATGCACAGGGCTGATGAGCAAAAAGCCTGGGGTGATATGATGGGAAGGGATCACAAAATCAATAAAACAGGGCTTAAGTGAGCTCACCTCCATAATTTTTATGTAAGCAATGTAGTGCCTCAGGGCACCATTATGAAGAAATCCCTAAAGCCCCTCTGGGAAATCAGTATGTTGGGATGCCTCTTTGAAGTGCCTGTATACTAATGTGCACAGTATGGGGAATAAACAGAATGAGTTACATCAGGGCTACATCTTGTTGGGATCAAGGAGACATGGTGGGATGGCTTCCATGACTGGAGGTGTTGCAGTGGAGGGATACAAGCTTTTAGGAAAGACAGGCTGGGAAGATGAGGAGTTGCCCTTTCTGTGAGAACAACTGAAGTGTATGGAGCTCTGCCTGTGGATGGATGATGAGCCAAGTGAGAGCTTAGGGGTTAGGACTAAAGAGAAGACAGGTAAGGTTTACATTTTAGTGGTTGTCTGTGGAATTCTTACTGGAGGTGACTTAGAAATTTCTTTATGCCTACATCTCAAGAGCAGGTACAGTGTGATAGAAACTTTCAGGGCCAAGTGTGGTTGGTATGTGAGAAATCTATTCCATGGTAGTTCCCTAGGTACAGCCTGCAACCTTGGAGTCACTGACTCTAAGAGAAACAGCACAAGAGGGTGGAGTGGAGTGGAGACACCACAGCCAGGCTCTGTGCATAGCAGAGGGGAACTTGATGGTACTGTTGAACTGATAAGCTCCATGGATACTACCCGGAGCCAGCAGTTTATCATCATTTTGCCAAAACTGTGTCCTTGTTGAAACTTTGTTCATTATCATGTCATTATAATGCTAAACTACACTTCCATCCCAAAAGCTACCTGCCTCCACGGTGCAACCACCCCTCACTGAGCATGTGCTCTAAATCTCCTCTGGTCTATACCTTTAAAAGTAAAGTGAGAAAATTTTACACCAATTATAATAAAAGTATGTATGACTAGAGTCACTCAAGCTCCACCTGAAAGTAAGAAAATAGTATAAAAATAGCCTAAGAGAGGGGGAAAGTTAGGGAAGATACCATCGCAGACAAGTTGGGAAGATACCAACACAAATCATTGCCAATCTGGGACCAGTTGACGGGCTGGGCCTCTCTTCCCCCCCCACAGGGCCACCTATTGGGTGAGATTCCAACTCAGAAAGTTTCTATAGAATTGTTTTTCTTTTTCTTAAGTACCTATACTTATCTTTGCAGACAGTATGTTTATCACTGGCAATCCAAAAGAATCTGTACTCTGTTGCTTCAATAAACTGCACCATTCATTAGTCCAGTCATGGCAGTCCTCATTGAATGCAACCAAGCGTGTCCGTGCTAGTTCATTTTGTGATTAGACTGGAGGTGCACTGCACCATTAGTGGATCCAGCCATGGTAGTTCAATATATTGAATGCGACTGGATTAATAGTGCCAAATTGGGCATCACTCAGTTTCTAACCCCAGCTGCCCCCAGTCCCTCTGATATCTGAGGATGAGCTGGAACACAAGGGAGTTTATTTTCTGCCAAATCTCTCTGTCCTTTAATGCAACAGTGTTATAGGCTGCATGACCAGAAAGGGCAAGCAGATGCTCTCTACAGGCAGCTACCAGCAGCCACATGTTCACAGGCCCTCATCCTTACCGAGAATTTTAACCACTGCGATACCTGCTGGAGGGACAACACAGCAGGGCATAAGCAATTGTGGAGGTTCCTGGAGTGCATTGACAAGAACTTTCTGACCCAAGTGATAGAGGAGTCAATGAAGAGAGGTGCTCTGCTGGACCTCATACTCACCAACAAAGAGGGACTCAATGGGAATGTGAACATCAAAGGCAGCTTGGCTTGCACCATGAACCAGTGAAGTTCAGGATTCTGAGAGGAGGGAGAGGGCAAAAATCAAGATCACAACCCTGGGCCTGAGAAGAGAAGACTTTGGCCTCTTTAGGGATCTGCTTGGAAGAGTCCTATGGGATAAGACTTAGAGAGGCCCAAGACAGCTGGTTAATATTCAAGTATCACATCCTTCAAGCTCAATGAATGAAGCAGGGGACCTGGTGACATAAAACATGGAAAAGTCTAAAGTACTGAGTGCATTCTTCAATTCCAGGCCCCAGAGACCAGGGGGACGAAGTCTGGACAAAGGAAGTCATACCCTTGGTGGAAGAAGGTATGAGAATACTTAACCAGACTGGACAGACATAAGTCTATCGGCCCTGATGGAATGCACTCATGAATGCTGAGGGAGCTGGCTGGTGTCATTGCAAGGTCACCCCACAATCTTTGAAGAATCATGACAAATGGAAGAATTGTGTGAGTACTAGAGGAAAACAATGGTCACCCCTATCTTCAAGAAGAGCAAGAAAGAGGGTCATGCCTGATGACCTTCTGTGATGAAATGACAGGTTTGATAGATGAGGAGCAAGCAGTGCTTATTGTCTACGTAGACTTCAGCAAGGCCTTCGACACTGTGTCCTGTAAGATCCTCATGGACGAGCTGCTAATGTATGGGCTGGAGGAAGAGAGAAAGTGAGGTGAATTGAAAACTGTCTGAATGCCTAGACCCAGAGGCTTGTGAACAGTGGTATGAAGTGGTGTATTCCAAGGACCAGTCACTGGTCCAGTCCTGCTTAACATGCTCATTAATGATCTGGAAGACGGGGCTGAGTATACCTTCTGCAAGTTTGCTGATGATACAAAACTCAGACAAGTGGTTGATATGCCAGAGAGTCCATCTGGCAGATGGACCTTGACAGGCTGGAGAAATCAACTGTCAGGAACCTCATGAAATTCAACAAGGGGAAAGCAAAGTCCTGTACCTGGGGAGAAACAACCCCATGTAACAGTACATGCTGAGAGTCTTTGAGCAGCAAAGATGCTTGGCAGAAAGGGACATGGGGTCCTGGTGGATGCCAAATTGAACATGAGCCAGCAACGTGCCATTGCAACAACAAAGGGTAATAGTATCCTGGGCTGAATTGGGAGCGCTGCCAGCAGGTTGAGGCAGGTGATCCTTCTCCTCTCCTACGCACTGGTGATGCCACACCTGGAGCCTTATGTCTAGTTCTGGGTTTCCCAGTACAAGAGAGACATGGACATACTGGAAAGCAGCCAGTGATGGGCCACCAAGGAGATGAAAGGACTGGATCACCTCACCTATGAGGAAAGGCTGAGGGACTGTTCATCCTGGAGCAGAGAAGGCTCAGAGGATCTCATCAATGTTTATAAATACCTGAAGGGAGGGTGTAAAGAAGATGGAGCCAGTCTCTTTTCAGTGTCAGATGACAGGACCAGAGGCAATGGGCACAAGCTGAAATACAAGAGGTTCCCTCTGAACATCAGGAGATGCTTTTTTTATTCTACAGGTGACTGAGCACTGGCACAGGTTCCACAGGAAGGTTGTGGAGTCTCCATCCTTGGAGATATCCAAAAGCCATCTGGACATGGTCCTGGACAATTGGCTCTACGTGTTCTGCTTAAGCAGGGGGGCTGGACCAGATGACCTCTAGAGGTCCTGTCCAACCTCAACTGTCCAGTCATTCTTTGGTTATTTACATATTTTTTTGGGGTAGAGGAGAAGAACAAAGAATATTAAATGCTGAATCTTTTATAATGAAAACTAAACACTATCCTTGTCTCACTTTGACTCTGCGAAGAAAGATGGGACAGTGCAAGCACAGATCAGTGCACAAGCAGTCACGTCTGAACATGATACAGTTTCTAGACCTCTGTTTTATTCTGTAGACTTTCCTTAGTGTTGCATTAACTCCACTTTTTTTTTTTTTTATTTTTTTTTTCATTCTGGAAAGCTTCAATATTTCACCTGTATTGGTGATGGTAACAGCCATGTGAAGAAGGTATTGCTTTTGCACTATATTGCTAAAATTTCCTGAGGTCTATCTTATTACCAAATTGAACCCACAGATGGAGAAAAACACACACTAGGAAATTACTTACCCTCCTTCTTCAGAGTACTTGTGACCAAAGGCAAGGATGTCAGATGCCCGGCCACTGCCATCGCATATCACAACAGGAACAGGAGGAGTGTCTCGCAGGTACTCCAGAACGATGGAGATAACATTGGGACCTCCTTCCACAATAAGGGCCACCACTGGAACCCCTTGACCAATTCCTGGAGTAAAACAAAGAAACAAACAAGAAACACCCCCCCCCCCAAAAAAAAGGAACAAAAAAATGCGAAGCCAGCAAAGCAAACAAAACATAACAGAAGACAGAAAAAAATATGTTAGAGATAAATATGTTAGTGACTACGTTAAAGAAAATGGTATTTGGAAAATTATAGATTTTAAGGACAGAAGGGACCAGTGTAGCCATCTCATCAGTTCCGCTGCATAAAACAGTATTTTCTAGAATTACATCTGTTTTAAACACAGTATTTATGGGTGAAATGGACTATGAATTTTTTAAAAGATCGAATCTTGATTTGAAACCATAGAGAAGCTACCACAATTCTTCCTAACATGTTCAGAGTCATGACTGTGTAGCTTGTCTGTAATCTAGATTTTTCATGGTGTCAGTTTCCAATCATTTGGTCTTCAGTAGCTTTGCTTGCTCTTTTAAAATCCCTGTATGGTATTGTTGTTGCTGTATTAGATACATTTTTAAGGTTGCAGCTGATAGCCCTTTAACCTCCTCTTTGATAAACTAAACATATTCTATCACAAGGAAATGCAATACTTGTTTTCTGGCTCTAGTTGGTTTCACTTTTCCCTGAATTCTCTCCAAATTTTGCAGCATATTCCTTGATTTGCAGACCCCACACTGGGGGCATTGCTCCAGAGAGAGATGAACTAGTGCTGAACCAGAGGAGAGACATCTTCATTTTCAGTATTTTGGTATAATTAGATGGGAGACCTCTGCAGAAGTTGCAGTACAGACTTTGCCAGGAAGGTCTTATGGACTTGGAGAAAGGCAATCTGGCACCAGGCTGGTATTAACATGACTGAAAAAGCTTTTATGGTTGTCACTTCTTGACCAGTTGAGACTGGGGACATTTAAAAAGGACTCAAGCAGTAGAACTACTTGAACATTTTCTATCAGCAACTTTCTGTCAACAGAAAGAATGTTTCCTTTTAAGCTAGCTTTTCCTAAGGAAAACTATATACATTCTGCACAAAAATGTTAATGTTTCACTGAAAAATAGAAAGAGTACCCCAAACTGTTAATAGTACCCCAAAATGTTAATAGTTGGGTTGGGAAATGTTTCATGAGGCCAGGCCATGGCAAATTTTAACATGACTGCCTCATATTTCCACAGAAGCAAAAGTAAGCCTGCGAGACTGGAACATTAAATCTGGTTAGACCCCCCCCAGAAACATTCACAAATCAAACAATTTTTAATAGTCATAATTTTTTTTAAGGATTTGAATTACTGGCAAAAAATGAACCGTTCTTTAAAAAAATCCCCACAACCCAGTTCTTATATACAACAGCAAAATACCGTAAGCACCTCCATCCACTTTACAAGTAAACATTGTGTTTCCTGGGGAGACTCTCGGCATGCTTTGTTATGGTTACATCCACTGTCAGTTCGTGGCTCTTGTTATACAACTTAAGTGTGTGGTGTTTATTTACGTTAAGAAAACTATAAGCAGAGTTATAAAATTCAGGCTAATGAAAAAGAGCAAGAAGAGCAGAATACAGCAAGGTGAATAACAGAATGATTTGCACAGAGCTCACTGGTTAATTTGTTAATTAATATTAAGGACTTTACTGAATTGCTGCTGTACCTAATAAGTACTTTTCAAAAGTCTTAGTGGAAAAGGAGTTTTGGAGAATGGAGTTAAATGAGAAAGAAAAATTAAGAATTTTGCTTAAAAATAGTGAATTGTAAGTCTGATGAGTTAACCTGTCCCACGTCTACTTCCATTAACTCTAAGGGATTTAAGCTAAGCATGATGTTTTTTGATGAATTTGCATTGTTTACCTACATTCATTTTAAACACATTTAAAACTGCATCTCTCAAAAGTGCATTCTAGATGTTAGCAATAAAAAAGAAAATCTCTGAAAATGTTATAAATAGTATGATTTTATTCCCATATCAATATGTAACCAAACTGATCAACTATTCTAATTTTCGTAACCAAAGTGATCAGATCTGAATCAAGCGATTAACTATGTTTTAAAAGTGCTGCTATATCCCTTGTATATCCCTGTTCCATCTTGGTGATAGGTCAAGGAATGTTGAAATGAACCAAAGCAACTGATTTATAGTGTAGTTTTGTAACTAAGGTAGAGGATCCCAAGAACATCTTGCTTAGGCGGTAACACACGCTGCGGACACTGCACGTTCCACCTTCCTACACCCATGTGAGCCCATATAAGGAAAATCCACCTGAGTTCAATCGATGGCCATGAGTAAGGGGCATCAAATGGCTACCAGAGGACCCCTGAAGACCCCAACTCAAAAGACTGAGCATGCGTGACAGGGAGGAGAATATGGAAATGAGGTACGAGAAATTATTAGTATAAAACCACCTTTTCTGGGAAATTGTATGAATATGTATGATCATAGTGAATAAACATTGTACTTAATATCTCAACGGGATGCACGCCAGGTGGAACGATCTCCTGTGCATCCAGCGCTGTAATGAAGAATGCCTGCCTTCTAAAACGTCAAACAAGCCTTAGAGGGCTTCTTGACCGACTTTTTCGGTAACAAATACATGATATGGGAATATGGTACATGTGCTTGCAGTTGAGCATGTAGCAGAGAACCTCACGTCACAAGTCTGCTGTAGGAAACTGAAAAGCTGAGAGTTATTGTCTTAAACACTTGGCAAAGGAGGACCTTTCCTGAAGGAATGTTATCACAGTAAGGTGCAGCTGGAAGGGCGGATCTTGCAGAGGCAGGAGAGAGTGTTTCTGGGCCTTATCTTGAGTAATTGTTTAAAAATGAACAAGCCTGAGACAGCATGCCCCCGCAACAATGGACTAACTACTGTAGGAGACCAGGAGACCAATGGACTGACTACTGGAGCATCCCCAGGAGGGGTGATGAGGGGAGGCCTGGAAAGATAAGGGCAACTTGGCAGCGATTCAGAAATGGAGGTCCCAGAACCCTGCTAAGTGTGCCTGAAGCACCCGCAGACCAAAAGATAAGGGGATTGCTCAAGCATGAAATCAGCAAAACCCACAGTGGAAAGGAAAGTTGGAAAGGAAAAAGTGGCAGGGGGAGATTGAGACCACGGACTCAAAACTTCCCCTTTGTGAGCACGGGTACTAATCTACATGGGAAGCGAGATTTATGCAGGTAAAAGGGATGGACTGGGAGAAAAGACTGACATAAAAGGGGAAGGCAAGTGACACTCGATAGGACCCTTTGGATGAGCGCTCCTACCAGAGGCCTCTGTTGGCTGGACCAACGCTGGAACCCAGGACAGTGATTCAGACTTTACCTTTACCTCTACCTTTTCCTTTACCTCTATCTTTTCCTTTACCACTATTCTTTTTTTTTTTTTTTCTATCTTACTCTCTCTTTTTCCCCTTTATATAATCTAAATAAGCTTCTGCCATAAATAAAACTTTTCTATCGACTGTTTGGTGTTAAGCCACCCTAATTTAGCACAAGAGTATCTCGAACATTGGTTATTTCAGAGTGAGTCATCCAGGACAGCCCTCTCGGGACCTGATATAATCCTTTAGACACAAACCATTGACCAAGCCTGGGACTAGGATTGGATCCAGCCGCACCTGGACTCCTCTCTGAGAAGTTTAGAAAGTAACAGGGTTCTTTCTGAACCTCATGAATTAACAGGAGGGTCTTCCTGTCCACTAAAGTGCATCATTCTCTCCCCATTCATTCCTCAACATCTGCCCAGGTTCTCCTTTGCTACTAGGTGACAAGAGAAATATTGTTTATAGTTATATCGAATACAAGAATATTTTTTTTGAAGACAATTGCTATCAGAAGATGAATAAAAATTAAATTCTTGGTGCAGAATATTTTTCTTTTTACTTCCCAACATAATCACATGGCGGCTGATGAAAGACTCTCTTCATTTAAAATTTTAATACAGAATTGGAAGGAGGTATTTTATCATTTATTTTCTAGGAGTCTGGCTAATGTAACGTTACCACATTTTTTGAACTTTCTATGAGTACTTGCTTCTTCTTGTGCAGCTTTTCTCTATACTACAGTATAGAGCCAATACTTCTAGCATTTTTAGTTCTGCTGGTAGTTTTTTAAGATACGAGTTCTTGGTAGGTGAATAAGGATTTCCCTTCACTGTTCTTCTTTCAGTCCTCCTTGCTCAAAAGACTGATCACAGAGCAATTCTAACGTGAACTCTGGCTAGGAGGCCCACAAGTCACTGAAATCTTACATCAGCATTCCTCTTCAGCAATGTAATATTTTCCTCTGTAAACTGACTGGCAGGACCCATTATATTTCACTGTAGACAAAAAACCTCCCAGTGGTGTGTTTAAAAACCTGATCCTAACATTCACCAAAGGCACTCTTTTGTATTTGCTATAATGTATTTGCTATAATATCTATGAAATTGTTAGCAAAGCTGAATATAAACACACAGATTTGAAAATATATATTTAACTGATGGTCAGAGCTGTACGTGGAACTGTAGTACTAATGGATTTTCTTGAAGAATTTACCCTGATCCTGTCATTATTATTAATGACTTCAAACCAAGGAGTAGAACTGAAATTGACATCTGCTAATAAGATAATATTAAGAAGTATTCTCAGTAATGAGTCAAATTTGGTCTGGATGACATTAAGGACTGAGTAATAGAAATGGAGAAAGTTCACAGTGCAAGACACAAAGTCATTTACTTGGTGATTAATACATTCTGCTGTAAACTAGGAACTCATTAGGAGGAAATACTAGAACAAAAAAAGGTGTGATCCAGCTGATCATAGAAGAACCGAGTCTATGGTGTAGCAAAACTATGAAGAAGGCAGGTATGATCCTGAAATATACACAGCAAAGCATTTTCATTAGGAAATACGGGCACATCAGTGCCATTGTGCAAGCCACTCATGAAATTCCATGCAAAATACTGTCTGTACCTATGCTCATCCTTGTTCAAAAAGACCAAACTGGAACAAATGGAGCCAAAAGGAGCATATAGGGAATCAAGACCGCATCTTATGAGATAAGATTAGATGAGTTTGGCTCATTTTCCTTAGTAAACTGAAGGGTAAAAGACAGTATATCTGAATATCCCCCTGACATACAGCACATTGGCCATTAATAGTTTTAGATGGTGTTTATAAAATTTCTGGCTATCAGAGAAGTGAAGGCTTCACGGCCTTCTAGTAAGACTAAAAGGGAAAAACTTTCTGAGTTTGGACTGATGCTCAATAATCATTATAGAAGCAGTAAACTTATGTATCTCAAACTGTTCCTAAAGCAGGTTCCTTCAGTCTACTGGATTTTTTTTCAGTCTCTATGTATTCTGCTGGACATTGATAGCTATGTAATTCTAATAATATAAATAATGATTGTTAGTCTATACAGTTGAACTATTTTTGCCTTTTTGGGCCAATGAATTGGCCGTTTAAAAGCATTTCTAAAATTCCTCTTGCATTATTTTCTTTTCCTCTCCCCCTTTTTTTTTTTCCTTTTTAATATTTTTTAAACTGCTATAGTCACAACAATTGCATAACAGTTCTCTTCAAGTGTTCCAGTTCTGTTTCACTGTGGTTAATAAGATGTCATTTATTCTCTTCCCTGATCCTGTAGAAAGATGAGCAGCACGAAAGCAATCATCTAATTTGAGGCTAGTAAAACAAAATAACTTCTCTCCAAATCCACTCTTCAATGAAACTTTGTAGCTTTGAGTTTTTTTTAAAAAAATGTGAACCTTAATTTATCATATACATATCACATTAAGTTCCAGATTGAAATGCAACTCTTTCAATTATTCTGGTAGATTTATTTGTGAAACAGAAAATATTTAAAACACAAAGTTGATTTCTACATCTCATTTTCCTTTTGGAAATCCTCCTTGAGTTTCAGCAAACAATTATTTTCTTTGTGTTTCATTGTTCTCCATAAATAATTTTGGTTTGGAAATATATCTTGTTTCTTTAGTTTGGAGGGAAAATGAGAAAGTACATTCTGGAATTAGATACAATATTTTAAAATCAGTTAATAATACATTTGATATTTCTTCAGAGTATAACCACTTCTGGCTTTCAGGAAAGCTCTCTAGACTACAGTTGTCTGAATCCTAATGTTATTAGCTTTTCTGGATTTATGATGATTAATTTCTGAGCTGTGATAGTATCCACAGTCTGTGAAAGGAAGTCCACAGACATGGGGAAAAAAAGTAATGTCTCCCTGGGTATCTTAAAATTTGAAAAACAGAGTAAGTGGGAATTATCACATTCTCAGTTTTCTATGACTTTCCCAGCCACAGTTAAATTATTTGTGACTTTACATTTGTTTCAGAATAAAAGCTTAGGTAGTTATACCAAAGAAGTCTGCATCTCAATAACTCTCAGGCGAAACACAGAGCAGATTTTAATTAAACTTTTACATGGTTTGATACCAAAAATCCTAGATATGTCTGCTGCGAAATATTAGGAATTTGGAAATCAATGCAGAGGGTCTGCAGAAAAATTTCAGTGGGTAGGAAGGCATTGACTGACTATTCCTGATAAGATACTAACATTGCATTTGCTAACAATTTTGCACCTATGAAACTGAGAGCTGACTATGCCTTGTCTTACTGCAACGCTGGACCAATCTGAAAAATGTTGGCATGTGATACCAATATGACAGAACCTCTGACTTTGGGAAGAAGGTAGCTGATGGATTTCTCTTTAACTGGTAATCAAAATATTTTTCTTTCTAGATCTCTGTATCTCCTTAGAAATGCAAGAGTCAGGAATTCTCTGCAAGAGCACTGTTTCAGTTTGTGCATGCACATTATACAATAGTCTGCAAAGAAGGGGCTGGAAGTGCCTGATACATCCATAGGGAGCCTCTTGTTTCAGCCACTTCATTCAGAAGGAGAATGTCAGGCTGGGAGGCGAGATGCTAAATCTGAAGGTAATAAATTCCTTACAAAGCCAAGGACATCATCACTGCAAAGAGTTTCTTGCTTGAGTTGAGATTGTCAGAAAGGACACAACGCTGAGATAAAACCATGCTGATGAAAAACTGGACTACAGCACCAGGGTTGCTGTCTCCTAGCACACATCCAGAAGGTGGGAACTTTGTGCCAAGCATTAAAATGGACTGTCCAATAAATCAACAAGCAGGAAGTTTTCAGTTCATGCCTTTTGTGGAATTTACTAGAAAATTGTCCTAGTCTGGGCAAAACTAAGGATAGCACTCATCTTGCTGGTTGTCTCCAAAACCGTGGCTGTTTTCACTAAGTGTAGTGAAAATATCTCCAACAACACTGCTGTTTTCACTTTCACTCTAAAAGTATACAACCTAAGAAACTGTGTGTTTCACATTTCATTAAATGGAAACAGAGTGGCAGTAATACACTCCACTGAAATGTTGTCCATTCTGAAATTGCAGATAACCGTTAGTATAGGACAATGTATTATTATTAATTATCAGGAAAGACTCTCAAACACTGTTGTTGTTTTCAAAACATAGAAAAAGACCAATTAATTTTCACAGATCTACCTATTTTTTCTGTTTCTCAGAGGGTAGTATATGACATGTTACTCAGCTTTTTTTATATCCTTTGTAGAGAGAGACTCATCTTCTTTTAAGTTCAAACAAATTATTTTTAAATGTCTGAAAAATCATGGCCTTTTCCAGCCATCTGATAGTTACATGGAGGATGTCTTTTCAAATTTACTCTTTTTTTTTTTTTTTTTTTTTGCCCCCCAGCATTTCTAGGATGAGCTTTGGTTTCAGCGAATCTTTTTCCTTTTTCCTTTTCCTTTTGAAAGATGGAGAAACTTTCTTGTCTAGCAGTACACCTGCAGACTTGAGAACAGCTGGGAATGTTGAAAACTGTGTTATCATTAGTGAGGTTTATCAGTTGCTTAACTGCACTTAGGTTTCAAGATGGTAAAGGTCTGATCCCCAAACTGAAGGTCTTCCTACTTAAGACTGGTCTTAGAATTTTTATTCTGTGTTTCTGAAAATACTTAGTAAACCAGAAAGGAGATTTTTTTTCTCAGATTTTCAAAGGATATATTCAGTTTGTATTCAAGAGCAGGTATCTGTGAAACATATAAACTTCCATATTACTATTTCTCGTTTAATAAGGTCTCCATCTCATGTACTGAAGTCTTAGCATTCCTTCTATAAATGCAAAAACACAGGCAGTCTCTCATGACTTAATTAATAGAATACAGACATAACTGTGTTTTTATTTGATATAATGAATCATCCAAAAAGAAAAAGAAACAGTACCAAAGACATGGGAGTTACTATCTTAATTTCTAAACCAATAACTTGTATTTGGGGCATTTCAATAAGCGTACATTTTTGCAGGGTAGACTAGATTTCTCAGTGTTTCACAGGGTCAGCTATTGTGGATATTGTTGGTGCGATACTGTAAATTAGACTGCAATATTGCACGAAAGATTTATACAGTCAACCAAAAGCTTCATTACTATGTTATTGCCATTGTGGCCAGCAACAGAGCCAGTGAGAGACTTTCCGGCAATTGTGATTCCAGGAAGGTACCTACATACTGGAACATTTGTCCTGATGTGCACCAGTGGCAACTTGTAGGCCTTCATGTTATTATACAGAAAATTCATCCCATTTTCCCCTTGATGCAGTGGTAGTGCATGAATATGTAAGTTAAAACAATAAACTAGAAGAAATGAATGAATTTGGAAATGGAAGCAGGGAAAGACTGCATAATGTCTGTGCTGTGTGAAAAGGGATTTTAAAAACTCCACCATGCTTTGCAGAAGCCCTACTTTGTTTTCCCAGTTCTTGGAAAAACATGAATATTTTATTCTGTGAGTGTATTTATAAATAATCTATAACTGTCTTATAAATTATTACTAATTCTTTTTATGAAGAACTAAACATGACTTACCTATTTTTTTATAGACCAACAAGTGAATAAAATGCCTTATTTACTACAAAACACATTTACCACTCATGTTTTGAAGTGTGCTTATAAGAGTAACTGGGACATATCAGTATGCTGGGTACTATTTCTAAGTTCACCCCTGAGATCAGTGCAAATAAAACTGAGTGGCTCTAGCTCAGTATCCCTGACAGAAATGTCTCTGATTTCTGTGTCTTAACCTGGGTGTTGGTAGGTGCATCTGAGCTGATTTCCTGCTGGCCACCTTTGCTCTTTCATCAGGTTATAGATGTGCTGGTATGGATTCTCCTACATCCATTTTCTTTTTCTACCTGGAAATTCTGGCTGGAGAATTTGGTAATTATGTGGATTTGTTTGGGATGTTGGGGCCTGTGGCTGTCCCCCTGGAGGGTTCACTGCACAGTGATCAGCAGAGAGGTAGCACACAGCTGGAATCTATGTCACATCTCCCACACAACATGCAGCTGTAGAGCAAGTTGTCCGGAAGCTGGATGCAATGGAAGAGCTTAAGGCTTACGGTGCACATAAGACAGAGTCGCCGTGGACATACCCAGTGAGTCCAAACTGTCCCATAGGGTGGGGAGAGTAGGTGTCCACGAACCTACAGACAGTGCATGTGCAGTCAGCTTGACATCTCGAAGTCTTTTTCTTAACAAGGCACACGCTGCTCATGTGTGCAGTGTGGAAACAGTATTCTCATCCTTCCTAGAAATCCTGAACCTACCGCAAGCCTGTACAGGAATGTATAAGGCAACACTGAGCTGGAATGACTCATCAGTTCTTCGTGAAAGTGGGTATATTTGCATGACCAAGTGGCATCTACAGTTTTGCACAGCACCCTCCAGGTCCACAGGTTACTAAACATTCCTGGACCTCGATGCACTGCGGACAGTGGGGTATATAAATTAGAGGGTTTCTCCACTGGTCATCATGTCACAGGTTGTCACACACTTATCTGAGATAGCAAGATAATGGACACTTAGAGTAGCAAGTTTCTATGATGGGTTTTAGATGTTTCAGGCCTCTAACTCCTGTACATCCTGCCTGTACGGTCTACCATTTGTGAGCAACAGCTACCTTTCCACCTGCAAAATTCTTTTAGGAAATGGCTTTTGTAAGGGGTAAGCTCAGTGCTCTCTTAGAGACTGAGAAATACTGCCATAAAATAGAAGTCCAAAAATATAAATCAACAGATAAATACGTTAGTGTGCTTGCAAGCGTTTGCAGTTGCACAGTGTACAACTGTATAGTTGTACAGTATACATGCACAAAGGCATGTATATAGACCATTTTGCACAGGTTGTTTAACACAAATGCCCCACAAGTTTCCTGAAAGTGAAGCCTTTACATCCTTTCATGTGCAGAAGTAAAATTAATTTGCATGGAAAGCCAGATAATTTCAAACTTTTCCTGTCACATACAGTTTTACATAATGAGGATGTTGTTTCTTTCAGATTTTCCTCCCTTCTGAGTCTGCTTTATGGAGAAAATGTTGTATCTGTGTGTGTGTGCGTGCATGCGTGCGTGGGAGGTGTTTGTTGTTATTGTTC